>CM060330.1:49225167-49232667 GCA_030674155.1 Stramonita haemastoma
AACTGAGGGGAAGGAGGTTTGGATGGGGGTGGTGGTGGAGGCAGTGGAAGAGAATTTTAAAAAAAAGAGCATGGGACATTTTTGTAAGGTAGTTAGTACCACTGACAAACCACACGAAGACGGGTGCATTGTCATGAGAGAGAGAGAGAAGAGAGAGAAGAGAGGAGGAAGAGAGAGAGAGAGAGGAGAAGAGAGAGAGAGAGAGAGAGAGAGAGAGAGAGAGAGAGAGAGAGAGAGAGAGAGAGAGAGAGAGAGAGAGAGAGAGAGAGAGAGAGAGAGAGAGAGAGAGAGAGATATTGACATTGAGAGAAGAATGACAGAGCAGTTTTTGATTCAAAAAAAAAGGAAAAGAAACAAACAAACTTGGGATATTCTTGGATTCTTATTACAGCTGGAATGCGAGTTGTATTGTATTGTTCTGTTTTGCACTGTATTGTCTTGTTTTGTGTTGTATTGCATTCTTGTGTATTGTTTTTGTTGGATTGGACTATACTGCATTGTATCGTATTGCACTGCATTGTATTGTATTGTACTGCATTGCATTGCAGTGTACTGTAATGCGTTATATTGAATTGAATTGCATTCTTGTGTACTGTATACGTTGGATCAGATTGCATTGTATTCTAATGTATTCCACGGCATTGCACTGTATTATATTGTGTTGCTCTGTATCGTATTATATTGTATTTCATTGCATTGTATTCTATACGACGTTCATCCATGGCAAAGTTGTCTATAAGAAATTCGAGCTTCTATTCCTGAAAAGAGCATATCACCTTAAAAGCAGAGTCACCTATTCTTTAAAAATCCTGTTCACATGTGTACTTTTTCCTCAGTAAGACTGACCCTTTTTTCCTGAAGAATTTTGCCAAAGACATGCCTCTTGTTGCCATGGATTTTTTTTTAATGGTTAACCTGCGTTAAATGCTTACTTTTTTTAACCCAGGACTTCAGTTTATCATCTCTTTCAAACAGCTAGCTGGCACTCAGACCACTACTTAAGGTCTAGTGAATGGAGGAAAAGTTTGGGAACCAAAAAGGTATCGAACCTGCACTTGTCACTTATTTTAGACAGGCACAACTACCTTTCGGCCCCAAGTCTGCATACAGAGAGAGAGAGAGAGAGGAGAGAGAGAGAGAGAGAGAGAGAGAGAGAGAGGAGAGAGAAGAGAGAGAGAGAGAGGAGAGAGAGAGAGAGACAGAAGACAGACAGACAGACAGACAGACAGAAGACAGACAGACAGACAGAGACAGAGAGAAGACAGAAGACAGAGAGACAGAGACAGAAGAGAGACAGAGACAGAGACAGAGACAGACAGAGACGAGACAGAGACAGAGAGACAGAGACAGGGCAGAGACAGACAGACAGAGACAGAAAGACAGAGCAGACAGAGAGGACAGAGACAAGAGACAGAGACAGACAGAGAGACAGCGAGACAGAGAGACAGGACTAGAGACAGAGAGAGACAGAGAGAGACAGAGACAGAGAGACAGAGAGATTAGGGTGGGTAGACTCTGAGGTATTCATGTATGCTAGATAACAAGCACAAGATGTATGGAGGATTTCAGTAAGAGTGCCTCGTCTCTCCATCAAAATTGATTGAATTTCATCTCATGTCTGATGCTTTAAGGCCATTTGCGCTGTCCTGAGAGAGAGAGAGAGAGAGAGGAGAGAGAGAGAGAGAGAGAGAGAGAGAGAGGAGAGAGAGAGAGAGAGAGAGAGAGAGACAGACAGACAGACAGACAGACAGACAGACAGACAGACAGACAGACAGACAGACAGACAGACAGACAGAGAATGAATGAATGAATGAATGAATGAATGAATGAATGAATGAATGAAAAAAAAGTTTTTTGAGGGTAAGAGAGTAATTATTCACGTACTATTTTCATCCAGCCTTTGCCCTGACTAGGGAAAATCAAAACAACAAAAAACAAAACAAAAATACAGAAACAAATAAACAAAAACAAACCTCCCCCCCAAAAAAAAAGAAAAGAAAAAAGAAACACGCTCACACAAAAATCCAAATCCAAAACAAACCAATATCGAAAAAAAAGAAAAGAAATAGTACCCCCTTCCCCACAAAAACCACCATCACCAACAGAGAGAGAGAGAGAGAGAGAGAGAGAGAGAGAGAGAGAGGAGAGAGAGAGAGAGAGAGAGAGAGAGAGAGAGAGAGAGAGAGGAGAGGAGAGAGAGAGAGGAGAGAGAGAGAGAGTTTATGTGTATGTGCGTGCGTGCGTGCGTATGTGCGTGTGTGCGCTGTGCGTGTCCGCGCGCGCGCGCGTGCGTGCGTGCGTGTGTTTGTGCTTGTGTAGCGCGCACGCGTGTTTGTGTGTGACTCTGTGTGTGTGTGTGTGGGGGGGGGGGGGGAGGAGGGGAGGGGGGGGGGCGCACATGACGAACGTAAAATCTGAAAGTAATTTAAACTTTTGATACAATGGTTTGCTTAGCAGCTGCCAGCCATAGCACTCGTGGGTGTGAGTGTTTTACATCGGAAGCCCTACCAGTAAACCTTCTCTAGACAAAACACAAGAAAAAAAAAGAAGAAGAAAAAATGACATAAAAAGTAAAAACAAAAAAAAAGGTACAAGTTACCACATGTGTCATAAAGCTTTTTGCTATTTTATCTTGTTTTTTGTCCGTTCTGTTTTTTTACTCTTTTTTTGCAGTGCAATTTCTCAAAACCACATGAATGTCTTCAACTTTTTCTTTAATGTACAACCTGGTATCCACAGTTAAATGTAAAGGTGTTTTTTGTGGGGGAGGGGGTGGTGTGGTGTGTAGTGGGGTGTGTGGGGGGTGTGTTGTCTATTTCTATCTTTTGCTTATTTTTCATTTCACTTTTTTCTTTTTCTTTTTTTCTTTAACACTTTCTTTCTCTGTTTAGTTAGGGCTATGTTTGGGCTTTTTTCGTTCTCTTTTTGTATTTCTTCTTTTCTTTCTTTGTTTTTGTGTTTCCTTCTGTCTGTTTTTCTTTCCTTATTTCTTTTAACTTTTCTTTTTGTCTTGATTTTGTTTTTGTCCTCTAGTCTCTCTATCTCTTATTTTGTTTTCTCTTTTCCGGTTTTTTTTAAAAATCTATTTTTCTTTTTTCTCTCAAAACTTTGTATTCAATTTGTTTGTTTGTTTGTTTCTTTCTTTCTTACTTCCTTCCTTTTTTCTTGTTTTCTTTTTCTTTGTTTGCTTTTTCTATATCAGTTTCGTATTAACTTTATTTCTTTCTTATTTTCTTGTTTTCATTTCTTCTTTTTCTTTCTTTCTTTCCTTATCTTTCTTTCCTTCCTTTTCTTTCTTCCTTCCTTTTTCTTTCTTTCTTTCTTTCTTCTTCTTCTTTCTTTCTTTCTTTCTTTCTTTTTTTCTTTCTTTTCTTTCTTTCTTTCTTTCTTTCTTCTTCTTCTCTCTTTCTTTCTTTCTTTCTTTCTTTCTTTCTTTCTTTCTTTCTTTTTTTCTTTCTTTCTGCCTTACTTTACTAGGGGTTTGTTTAGAAGAGATTACACCGGCCTGTATTTTCTCCTGTGCACAGAACAAAGGTCATCAACCTAGCTGGGAGATTTCGCTCTAGTGCTGTTCTGGTGTGTCTCTGTTCTACTTGACCAGTCTGTAGCCATCCTTTTTTATTTACTTATTCTTTTACTTTGAGGACAATGGAATAGGAACTCATGTGGGGTTTTGTTTTACATCCAGTCCCCGTTTCTATGCAGTTTTGTACAATAATTTTTGTCATCCATCCTCACCGGCATACACTGGTTTACTGTTACGAAAAGTGGAGGAAGTTTAAACGTGTGCGCAAGATGTTCTGTATACGATTGCACACAGGATCGACCTCGGTTTTATGTCTACTCTGAAGGACTTTTAGGGGAGCACAGTCAGCATTTATGTTAAACCCAGAGGAAATATCCTCTTGAAGGAGATTCAAATCCTTCAGTGTAATGTCTTCATCTCTACCCCCATCTCCCTTCTTACCATACGCCTGTACTGTCTTCTGGTCTTCGTAACACAGGAAACTTTGAGATTTAGTATTTTCTTGTCTTTCCCTGTCCTCTTTAGTGAATGTAGAATTTGCTGGAGGTTTTTTTTCTACCCTGTATGATAAAGGTACAGTGCTTTTTCTCTTTTTTGACAAGTTTAGTGATTTGGGGGTTTGATTTTTTTTTCAATACACATGCATCATAAGTAGACAACGAAACAGCAAGGGAAAAGGCATAAAGGTACATTGTATTTATATTTTTGATTTAAAAAACATGAGGGGAGGGTGTAGTCCTTTTCCTATTAAATCTAATAAAAGTAGAATTTTTCTTCCTGTTCTGTAGGCTATGTTTCCTTAATGTCCACCTAAATGAGGAAATGACGTGACGCTAATCAGTTTACAGGTTAAAAAACTGATTTTACCGTCTTCTGTGATCCAGATATTACTAAAAAATAAAAAGTCTAACCATCTGGACAAAAAAGTCCCACATGTGATAAGATGATTACTAGTTAGATTAAGGAGATCAAATGAGATGAACTATTTTTCTTGTTATTCTTATAACACACAATTTAGATTTGATTATAAATCTTTTGGTAGTGTAGAGTTTTTATGACGCATGTTACAGCATTTCATTTGCAGATTCTTAAAGAATACAACCCAACTTGTATGCCTTTATTCAATTTGAAATCTTTCTTTTGTCACAATGTAGCACTGATGGTTTGATGATGGGGTGTAGAGAATTAAGAAGGAGCAGATTTTTTTTTCAGATTTTACCTCTGCTGCTTCTTTCTTTAAAAAAATATAATTAGTGTATTTGTATTTTGCATACAATTTAATGCCACAGCTGATTTCTCTGTGTGACATTTTCTCCCTCGGAGAGCATATCGCCCTAAGAACAGTGTTGCACATTATCTTTTACTTATTTTCTTGTCGGAATGTGTATTTGTTTCCCTAACAGAGTGAATTTTGCCCAGGGACAACTTTCTTGCTGAAATGGATTCTTTTACACGTAATGAATGCATGTTTGCACACAGGACATCGATTTATTTTCTCATCCAATATGCTACTTCTCTGACAACTGCTCGCAGTTCGGTGGATGAGAGAAAAAAAGCTTTGGGCACATACGGAGATGAAACCCACACTTTCTGTTTTCTAGGCTTGAGTGTTCACATCTAGACCACAGATTCCCTCGTGGATAAAACCTGGTTCATGCACTAGCAGGTGGGCATCTTCCTGGTACAGCGATCTGAACTGCAGAAAATAACATCCTTTAGATGTGTCCAGCCTGAGACATTAACTGTAAAAGCTGGACCAAAAATGATATTCTGTTGTTGGGTGTTTCCCAGCTTAACATTATAGGGGTCACCTAGAATCGCCCCTACCCCCATTTCAGTTGTGACACCTGAGAATTAGTTTCTTCTTTTTTTCTTCTTTCTTCTTTCTTCTTCTTCTTCTTCTTCTTCTTCTTCTTCTTCTTCTTCTTCTTCTTCTTCTTCTTCTTCTCGTTTTCATTTTTCTTGTCTTTTAACCTTCTTCAGATGCGCAGACAGCAACAGTTATTTTCTATCATATGAGCAAAAATGCCATTAAGTGCCTGACAAGTCAGACTCAGTGCATCCGACTTCTGCGTGGGAGAGAATTATTTTAAAAGTCTTTTTAGATGTAAATGCAGAGGAAGTGTAACAAATACAGTTGCATGCAGGGAAAAGAAAACAAAAAAGGGTAGGCGCTGCACTTGTGGCGACGCGCTCTCCCGGGGAGAGGCAGCCCGAATTTCACGCAGAAAAAATCTGCTTTTCCATAAAGTGGTGCAGAATACAGAGGAATGGACAAAGTAGTCAGAAAAAGGCAAGAATGAGGTAGCAAGAAGTAAAAGGGAACAAAAGTAGAAGTAAAGAGAGTGATAGAATAGACAAAAATCCCAGAGCAGAATTTCCAAGTGGAATGCTGTTTAAACTGCCCCCCCCCCCCCCTCCCTTGCATTTCCACATGGAAAGAATCAGTTTGACATCAGGGATACATTTCAAAGTCATACATGTTTTAGAGTATGTAATTTTTTTATACGTTTTAAAATGTATATTCAAGTTGGTTTGTTTTTTTCTAAAATCTCACCTATGACTGAGGATATGAGTATTAACCATAACCATTCCATTGTATGTTACCAGTAGTATCTTCAAGATTTTTCTTGAGGTTTTGTTTGTTTGGTTGTTTTATAGCTATTGTTCTTCTTTTTTATTTCAAAGTTTAGCTGACCGTGTCAGTATAACTTACACTAGTGTGCCAATTCTGGTAGTTGACAATACACAGAACTGGTTGTCAATCGCTACATGCTCTTTTATTTTGCTTTTAGTGTCTGGTGCTTCTTGGTTAACGTTTTTATTCACCCGTTTGATTTTTGCTTTATAGTTGTTTTATGTTTTACTTCTAACAGATTCACATTCTTGAGATTACACAGGTCTGCCATTTCTCCTGCACAAAAGGTCATCAACCGGAGAGATTTCCCCCCAGTGCTGGCTGTTCTGGGGTCTCTCTTCTGCTTGACCAACCTGTGGCCATCCTTCACTGTGACGTCTTCGTCTCCACGCCCATCTCTCACCTCGTCACACGCCTGTACCGTCTTCTGGTCTTCCTAACGCCGGAAACTTCGGAGATTTTTGTGTCCCTTCCTGTCTTTGTTTAACCACCAACCAACAAACAAAGAAGGCAAAGAGTAATGTGAGGACAGACATATACAGAAAGTGAAGAATGAAAAAGGAAAAACAACACAGAAAAGTGAAGATAGACAGATATGAATAGTGAGGAACAAAAATAAAAGAAAAACAAACAAGATAAGTTTGGATAGACAGATATAAAAAGTGAATAATGAATAAGAAAACAAACAAGATAAGTGATGATAGACAGATAGGGAAAGTGAAGAATGGAACAGAAAACATCCCAGAGAAGTCAAAGACAGACAGACAGAGAAAGTGAAGAAAAAAAAAGAAAAAAAACAACCCAGAGAAGTTAAGGACAGACCGATAGAGAAAGTGAAGATTAAAAACGAAAACAACTCAGACAAGGACGATAGAGAGAAAAAGAAAATGAAAAATGAAAGAAAGGAAACAACCCAAAGAAGTAAGGATAGACAGAGAGGCAAAGTGGAGAATGAAAAAACATGAAAGCAATCCAGAGAAGTGAAGATAGACATACAGGGATAGTGAAGAATAAACAAGAAACAACCCAGAGAAATTAGATAGACAGAGAGAGGAGAGAGTGAGAAATAAACAAGAAAATAACCCAGAGAAATGAAGATAGACAGAGAGAGGAAAGTGAGAAATAAATAAGAAAACAATCCAGAGAAGTAAAGATGGACAGAGAGAGGAAAGTGAGAAATAAACAAGAAAACAATCCAGAGAAATGAGGATAGACAGAGAGAGGAAAGTGGAGAGTAACAAGAAAACCCATTGAACGAAGAATATACAGAGAGAGAGAGAGAGAGAGAGAGAGAGAGAGAGAGAGAGAGAGAGGAGAAGAGAGAGAGGAGAGAGAG
>CM060330.1:49237667-49242667 GCA_030674155.1 Stramonita haemastoma
GCTGTGGAAGTGCATCCGCTTTGAGACTACTTGACAGGGTTGTACTCTACGCTTAACTGTTATAATGTGTGTGTGTGTGCATGTGTGTGTTTGAGAGAGAGAGAGAGAGAGAGAGAGAGAGAGAGAGAGAGAGAGAGAGAGAGAGAGAGAGAGAGAGAGAGAGAGAGAGAGAGAGAGAGAGAGAGAGAGAGAGAGAGAGAGAGAGAGAGACTGTACTCTGGGCAGGTTTAATCATTATGTATATTGGTCTAAGGCCACAATACATAGAGTGCAGGGGAGGTAGGAAACAAAAATACTGATATTGTGCTAAATTCATGAACAAGAAAAAGCCAATTCCTTGTGGAGCAAGATGGCAATAGCCCTATCTTCAAAGGCTTGGAACTTCATAAACATATTATACTGCATCAATACTGTTGATTATACCAACCTCACTAGGTTAAAGTGCAATATTTTATTTGAGAGAGAGACAGAGAGAGAGAGAGAGAGAGAGAGAGAGAGAGAAAGAGAGAGAGAGAGAGAGAGAGAGAGAGAGAGAGAGAGAGAGAGAGAGAGAGAGAGAGAGAGAGAGAGAGAGAGAGGATTATACTGCATCAACAATGTTGATAGCATACATAAACATCACTAGTTTAAAGTGCAATATTTCATTTCAGAATGAGAGAGAGAGACAGAGACAGAGACAGAGAGAAACACATATTATACCGCATCTACAATGTTATAACATACATCAAAACACTAGTTTAAAGTGCAATATTTCATTTCAGAATGAGAGAGAGAGAGAGAGAGAGAGAGAGAGAGAGAGAGAGAGAGAGAGAGAGAGAGAGAGAGAGAGAGAGAGAGAGAGAGAGAGAGAGAGAGAGAGAGAGAGAGAGAGAGAGAGAGAGAGAGAGAGAGAGAGAGAGAGAGAGAGAGAGAGAAGAGAGAGAGAGAGATGGGGGTGGGGCGCGAGAAGAAATGTAAGGTGAACATTAATAATTGAGATGAAAACGCTGGACAGTAGAGTGCAATACAAGGTGAAACAGATTACACAGCCTCAAAGAAATGTACAACAAGCACTTTGGACATGTGATTTTGAAACATCAAAATAAAAGATTGTCATTGAAAGTCACGTTGCCAATGCTCTCTTTAGTAAACAACAACAAAAAGCAACAACAATGAACGATATCTACTGAGTACTACAGACTTTAGGTAAGAAGGAAGGAATTATTTGGCATCGGAATATGCAATGAAATAAACGGAAATGATCACCAGAGACACAGTAAATACTCTTGCTAAACTTCATTTTTAATGCTATAGTCGTATTAGATGGAAAACGGAACACATTCACTCTCAATTTCTCTCAAACAAAACTGATCCAAAAATCTTCTTTAAATAGCACTGTCAAATGGAATTGGATTTTTTGTGGCAAAGACGGTGGTATGCCTGAAGATTTGTAAAAACCGATTCCATGATGTCAAATCCAGCAGAATGTAGGCTTCTTTCACTGTAAAGATAAAGAAAAGGTAAAGTGCACCATAACCTAGGCGGTCGTATGGGGAGCGATGCACCAGAGACCTCAGCTTCTCTAGGGGCCAGCATATATTGAGGGCGGCGCCCATCTCCTCTCCCTCGCTGCTTTACCTTCCCTGACCCTAAAGAGGGCAGGTACCCATTTACAGCTGGGTGAACTGGGGGACTGTACTGAATCCAAGGTGCGCAAACGGTCACCCATCCAGTTGGTAACCACGCTCGACGCTGCTTTACGTTGGCTGGGTAAAGCGAGTGCTCTGACCACTGAGCTATCCCACCTTCACGTGGAATTACGTCCTTACTAAAAACAAAAACAAAAAAAAAACAACGATAGTACTGTACACAGCATTCCACAAGAAGCATTCAGACTGAGAGAGAAATTATCTGCATTGAGCCTGTCCACTTTTATTAACAGCAGTTGTTGTTGTTGCTTGTTGTTTTGTTGTTGTTGTTTGTTGTTGTTGTTGTGTTGTTGTTGTCGTGGCGTTCCCTAGCTTAACAATCTGAGGGTCACACATAATGGGCGCTCTGACTCATTCATCCCTCCTGGAATCACTGTGAGTTGAAAGTGTACACTGAATGAGAATTCTGCGTGTATGACTGTTTTCAAGTACCTCGCCATATAGGCAGCCATACTCCGACTTCAGAGGATATACAGCAGTCGCACAAATGACACAGCAAACGCTCAACAACAACAACTACAACAACAACAACACATAAACCCTGTCTGTAATATCACAGCACCAGCAGACTACCACATAAAATGACGACAAAGAAGAACAGTCTTTTCGCAGAAGGATGTCTACTGTCTTCTTGTATTGATTGCAAAGTCAGCAAAAGTTAGAACATTCGAATCTTTTTTTGTTTAATTCACGATTTTTCCAGCCGTTTTAATGCGACCCGAAGCATTGATTTATACCACTCGATGTTGATTTTGTATTTTGAAGAAAGGGTGGGGTTGGGTGAGGGGTTGGGGTGGAGAATGACAAAAGTACAGAGAAAAAAAATAACTGCCTACTTGGTTACTTATGTCTTTTTTGTCGTTCTGTTTTTCTCTACGTCTCTCGCTCTTAGTCTCGGTTTGTCGCTGTCTGTCTGTCTGTCGGCCTATCTCTGTCTCTGTTTGTCTGGTTGTCTGTCTGTCTGTGTGTCTGTATGTATGTATGTATGTATGCATATCTCTCTCTCTCTCTCTCTCTCTCTCTCTCTCTCTCTCTCTCTCTCTCTCTCTCTCTCTCTCTCTCTCTCTCTCTCTCTCTCTCTCTCTCTCACACACACACAGACACCCACACACAAACACAAACACACAACACACACACAATGTTATCTGATTCTTATTTCCTGACACAGTGCATGCATGCATGCATGTTTCCTACAGATTATCACACCATACACCATACCCACACAAAACCTAATGTTTTCAAGCACATTATTTCTCTCCATTGCGCTGATAATATCATCATTACCCCTCCCCCCCCCCCCCCCCCCACACACACACAGTGGGGGTGGGATAGCCTAATGGTCACAACATTAGGTCGAGGAAATTTTTCTCCTGGGGTTAAAATCAGTGCCGGCTCCACTCTCCCCTAAAGTCCTTCGGATGAGACTTTAAACCGAGGCCCCGTGTGGGAACGCACGCAGAACATCTTGCGCACACGTTAAATCCTGTTCCGCCTTTCGTAAGAGTAGGCCATCGTGTGCCAGTGGGAACAGATGACAATATTTACAAGAACTGCATACACACGGGGACCGGATGAAAAAAAGCACATGATTGCTTATTCTGTTATCCTCGATATAAAAGAATATATTAAAAAAAAACATTGCAGTGGCAATTTGACGACCCGAGTTCGATTCCCGGTCGAGGGGATTTTTCTCCTGGAGTTAACATCAGTGCTGACTCCACTCTCGCGAACGCACGCAGAACATCTTGTGCACACGTTAAATGCTGTTCCACTTTTCGCAAGAGTAGGCCATTGTGTGCAGGTGGGAACAGATGACAATATTTACACAACTGCATGCACACGGGGACTGGATGGAAAAAGCACATGAGAGCTAATTCTATGACCCTCGGTATAAAAGAATAAATAAATATCATAAAGAAAGAAAGAAACAATGAAGGTTATACTTATCAGAACGAAATTAGCAACGGAAACTGATCAATCCTTTAATGGTGTGTGGCTGTCGCGGAATGAACAAAGCCGAAAGACCTTGGAGCATATAAACACGAGTGAATGACTTCTGCTTCCTTCTGTTCACGGTCACTTGAGGGCTAACGAGCCATCACGTCAGATATGCTGTGTGATTATCAGGAGTGAGAGATTGTGTGTAAGTAGCGTAGTAGTAGGCACCCATCAGTCTCGAAGACTATGGAGTTGTGCTTTAGTCTTTAAAGCGCAAAGCCTGGGTAAGTAAGTATGGAGGGCAAGCTGTTACCCATGCAGCAGACTACCCCCTCCCACGCTACTGGAATGATCCATTGGAAAGGCAATGACCGATACGAATGGTTTCCAGTACCGTCGCAGGAGCCACCAGAACGTTGCCATATACTGCCCTGAGCCGCCCTGGGACTCCAACTCCCCGATTTTTCCTCAGGGATGGTGTCTAAACACGACACCTGTGTGCATGCTGGTTTTTCTTTTATTTTATATATATATATATATATATATATAATATATATATATATATATATATATAGTTATAGTTATAGTTATAGTTATAGTTATAGTTATAAGTTATAGTTATAGTTATAGTTATCAGAGTGAGAAATTTTGTGTAGCTCAAATCCAATTCAATCATGTTGCTTATAGCCTCGCCGACCACACAGGCCATATTAGGGCTGTCACTTCGTCATATTTTCAAACTCATATTAAAACTGTGCAACTATACTTATACAGATTATTTTGTGTCGGTAGCGTGGTGTTAAACGAACTATTGAGAAAGAAAGACACATGGAGAGAGAGATAGAGAGGGGTGGGTGGGAGACAGAGGGGAAAGAGAGAGAGGGGGTTAGAGATAGAGAGGGGGAAGAGGGGGAGGGAGGGAGAGAGAGAGAAAGGGGAAGAGAGAGGAGAGACAGAGAGAGAGACAGAGAGAAGCAGAGACACAGACAAAAAGACAGACAGAGACAGACAGAGACAGAGACAGAGGCAGAGAGAATTTCGATCGAGACTATAAACCACAGAACACGTTGCACACACGTTTAAAAAACTGTTCCGCATTTTGGAAGAGTAGGCCATTTGTACCGGTGAGAACGGATAACGAAATTTACAACAACACTCACGGGGACTGGATGTAAAAATAGTATGTGAGTGTCTAGTCTATAATCCTTGCAATAAACGAATAGATAAGATAAATACGCTCAATCTAACCATTGGTGAACTTCGAAGCACTTGCCGAGGAACAAAAAAAAATCGACCATTAATCACTATCATCCACCCCTATCTGAATATTTGCCAAACAAGAACCCCAAAAAAGGGTTTTGCATTAGAGAGAAA
>CM060330.1:49247667-49276491 GCA_030674155.1 Stramonita haemastoma
CTACTAGACTATAAGCCAAAGTTTTGCAAGGGTGGTCACGTAAACGCATTAGGCCAATCTAGGCACAGAGTCTATGTTCTTATTATGTTGTGTTGTTGTTATTTTTGCCCACCTGTGACTGTGTGGTGTGGATCTTACAAACTATTTATATACTGTTGTTGTTGTTGTTGTTTTTGTTGTAGCAGACACTTCTCCATTACACATTGCGGTCAAGGATTCACACGTTTGTTGGGGCTTGTGTACATATTATGTACTTGCATGCCCCTTTTGTAGATGTGGATGTGTGCATGCACTCACAAAACACACACACCTGAACACATGTATGTGCTTTATCCAATTGCCAGCATGCTCATGCAACTGCACATGCACGCACGCGCGTGCACACACACACACACACACACACACACTCAATACAGAGAGAGAGAGAGAGAGAGAGAGAGAGAGAGAGAGAGAGAGAGAGAGAGAGAGAGAGAGAGAGAGAGAGAGAGAGAGAGAGAGACAGACAGACAGACAGACAGACAGACAGACAGACAGACAGACAGAGAGAGAGAGAGAGACAGAGAGAGAGAGACAGACAGACACAGAGAGAGAGAGGAGGGGGGTTACAGAGACACAGAAAACAGACAGAGACAAACAAACAGAACGTCAAACAGATGCAGAAAAACAGAGACAGGGTCAAAGACAGCAATATAGACATAAACAGGTAGAGTGGTAAAAAACAACAACAAAGAGGAACATAGAGACTTTTATTTCTTAGATTGTTTTCCTTTTCATTTTGGTTTTCTTTGTTCATATTTTGCAATAACTTTTTTTTCTAAATTTACACAACACAGTATCTGAAACATGCAGTCATTCAATTCTAACATCTTTGTGACAGCACAACACAAGTGGCTCTCTTTGATAAAATCCCTCCGCAAAAAAAAGAAATAAATACTGGCCCAAATCTGTCTGGCTTGGCAGGAAGTGATTGGTCAATAGAGTGGGCACGTGACCTAGCGCCTCTCACCGGCATTTTGCCATATCAGAGGTGTAAAGAAATTTCTTTTTTTTTTCATTGGACTGTAAGCCAAACCTCTCTACATCAGGTCACGTATGCGCATTAGGCCAATTTAGGTGCCAAGTCTATTTTCTTATTAAGAGTGTTTTTTTTTCTGGCTTGTCATTTGGTCCTGTGGACCTTATAAAATGTTTGTGTTGGTGTTGTTTCTTTAGGTTGTTGTTGCTGTATGGTGTTTAATCATTATTACATTGTCCTCTCTCTAAGACAAGTTTTACTCTAAGCTCTTCAACAGAAAGGACATAATATTATTAGTATGTTGTCAACTTCCAAAACTAAGTTTTACTCTAAGATTTTCATCAAAAAGGACACACTATTATCATCATGTTGTCTACTTCAAAACACTAGTTTCACTCTCAGCTCTTAACGACGTAATCATCATTATTATGCTACACACTCCCAAAGACAAATTATTCCCTCAACACTTCCTCCAAAATCGTTGATCATAAAGCAACACATTTCTACAGGGAGGACAGACGACAACAGTCCATCTAGCCGGCCAGTGGCCGCCTCAAGACATGAAGTGGAGTAGAGGGAAGGGAGGAGAGAGAGAGAGAGAGAGAGAGAGAGAGAGAGAGAGAGAGAGAGAGAGAGAGAGAGAGAGAGAGAGAGAGAGAGAGAGAGGGGGGGGGGGGGGAGTAGAAAGGCCTGTGGTAAAGATTTCCCTGACCTGGTGAAGCGTGGTCAGCACACAGCCCAGCTTTCTGCCTGGCTGCCCCCTCCCCTTCTTCACGGCTCAACACAGGCTGGCCGCCAGGAGTTTAACAGAGTCCAGGTACAGTAACCCCTTCTTCTGGTCCCTTAGCCTCTCTCCCCCCCTCCCCCAACCCCTCTCCTGCAATTTAAATATGTCTTACAGACACAGACAGAAACACATGTATGAGTGCATATACGTGTGTGAATATACACGTGTGCGTGTGCACGCATGCACGCATGCACTCGCGCACACACGCACATACACTCACACACACACATTAGCGTTCACACACACACACGTACACACAAACACACACATGTATGTGTATACACACATATACACACAAATACACATACATACACACACGTACATTCACACACACGTGTGAGTGTACAAGCACACACAAATACGCACACATACGCACACACACAGACACACACACATACGAACACACAAACACACTCACACACACACACACACACACACACACACACACACACACACACACACACACACACACACACACACAGACCTTCACTTCCCGGCACACTCCAGCTTTCATCTTTCGTGCCAATTTCCTTCTGTGTTTATTTTCCATTATGAAGTCAAACACACATACGTCACATACTACCATTGCGTCAGCCAAGACAAAATGTACTTTTCGTGGACGACTAGCTCGTGATTCATTTATTTGTCTAAGTTATTTTTGACAAAGGTAAGGGCTTGAATGTGTTAGAAATATGAAAATGGTTTTATAGGGGGAAAAGCAAATGTTTTGCTCATTTAATGAACAAAAGAACAAATTGAAAAAAAAATTATAAGTGGCATTTCTACTAAATTTTTAAGACAGACTATTAGATTTTCTTTGCCAAACGTTCAGTCAGCATTATGTTATCGTCTGTCATATGTGAGAACGTACGTTGACAAATCAGACCCAGTGTATCCGACTTCGGTGTATAAGTGTGTTTTTTCTCTGACAAAAAGGCAGGAAGATCGACGAAGAAAGCAGACAATAGACAAGAAGGGAGGTATCAGGGAAGAACAGGAAAAAGGCAGAAACAAAGAGAAAGATAGAAAAAAGGGAATTCTAGCACGGAATATACTCCAGGTAGGATGATATTAGATAGGCTATAAGACACTACTTGAAGCTAAGCATGAAGTGTAGCCTCGTCTTTCCCATTTTGTCTCACCAGAACATCCCCACCCTTTACTTCCCCTTCTGGTAACTTACCCTCTGCTTCGTTTTGTGTGTCGCTTTCTCACTGATGATGTAAGGAGTAGTATCCAGGTAGGGAACCCTCTCTCTCTCTCTCTCTCTCTCTCTCTCTCTCTCTCTCTCTCTCCTCTCTCTCTCTCTCTCCCTTCTGCTTCGTTTTGTGTGTCGCTTTCTCACTGATGATGTAAGGAGTAGTATCCAGGTAGGGAACTCTCTCTCTCTCTCTCTCTCTCTCTCCTCTCTCCTCTCTCTCTCTCTCTCTCTCTCTCTCTCTCTCCTCTCTCTCTCTCTCTCTCTCTCTCTCTCTCTCTCTCAACGCTATTTACTTTAAATGTTTAAGAAAATGTACTTGCTACACGTAATACTCTTAATAACTCCAATTTTGAGTGTTGTTGTTGATAGTTTTGACGAAGAAGTGTTAATACGAACTTTTATATCAAAGTATTTTTAATCAGAGTATTTCTGACGAAAAGATGATAATGTTCATACGATTTTGAGATCGTTTAAGTTTGCATCTCTGTTAAAAACGGATGAACATCGATATAGAACCACTCAAACAGATACCCTACTCCGTTGTTTCGACAAGATCACAACCTTCAGAAAAGACAATTCGACGTGTATATTATTGTTGACCACATAAGTTACTTAGATCTTATCAGTCCGGTCCACATCCGTCGGCTTATATATGCCATTCATTTTACTAACTTCTAAAACTGCCTTGAAAGATAAATAATTATTCTTCGTCAATCGCTTAGACAGCAACTATTGTTGTCTGTCATATGAGCAAAAATGCATCGTGCTGCCATTAAGCGCCTGGCAAAGCAGATCTACCGCATCCTGCTTCGGCGTGAGAGAGAATTGTGATCTTTAAAGTCTTTCTAGGGGAAGAACGGCAAGAGAACGGACCAAGAAGGCAGAAAATAGATAAAAAGGAGGCGACAGGAAGAAAAGGAACAAGACAGAAACAAAAAGGGGGATAGAAAAACAGAAATTTCTAGCACAGAGTTCCCAGAAGGCCGGATGCTATTCATACTGACAGGCCCCTGCCATTTCAAAGGGAGAGGTAGTTAAATAATATCAACGAAAACTACAAAGCAGAAGTTCCTCCAGTATGATTTGATAATGCAGAATATGTCGGTGTCTACATTTTGATAGATCTATTTGCTTTGCCTGATTATATATATACATTTACATCATTGTCTGCTCGGATAAAGTCAGTCACTGTTTCCATAATCCGTGTATCTACCCAATAACTATTGTCAGGGGTACTGTTCTATTATTTAAAAAATAGTGATTTACTGTTTATTCCCGGTAAAAATTGTACATTCTGTGGAAATGGTAGGATTTTACAAACCACACATTACTTGAATCGATAAAACACTAGCATACTAAAAGATACATGTTAAACATAGGAATAAACATACATAAGCCCATCACTTTTGCATCGTCATTATTCTTGAAAGCTGACGGAATCCAGAATCTATGATTAAACATCAGTTTGAAATACTCCAGAGATTTGTTAGGGACGAATTTCTATCACATCTTCTTATCCATTTATATTCCCTTTCTATCTTCAGTAAATATCACATTATTAGGATGCTTGATTCTTCCAATAACAGAATCTCTCTCTCTCTCTCTCCTCTCTCTCTCTCTCTCTCTCTCTCTCTCTCTCTCTCTCTCTCTCTCTCTCTCTCTCTCTCTCTCTCTCTCTCTCTCTCCCTCTCTCTCTCTCTCCTCCTCCTCCTCTTACCCCAATCCCCCACCCCCATCCCCCATCATCACCCCCCTCCCCATCACCCACCCCCTACTCCAAGCGAACTACTTGGGACGACAACTACACGAAAACAGCAACTTGATCTCTCAAAGCGAGAGATGCTTCTTCCTCCTAGTTCCTTAAAACGCTTGTTGTGTCCGGTGAACAAACTCAAAGTGGAAAGAAAAAAAAAGAGGACATGGGAAGAGGAGGAAGAGAAGGAGAAGGAGAAGAAGAAGAAGAAGAAGAAGAAGAAGAAGAAGAAGAAGAAGAAGAAGGAGAGAGGAGGAGGAGGAGGAGGAGGAGGAGTAGACAGGAGAGGAAGAGGAAGAAGATGAGAATGAGGGTGCGTTTGGAGTGGATGGGGTGGTTGTTACGAGAAGGTGGATAGAAAAAAAAATTGGGTGAGACAGAGAGAGAAGGGGGTGGTACAAACAAAAGGACAGGAATGGGGTGGATGTGAGAGGGGGTGGGGGGTGGGGTGGAGGAGGCGTGGGGGAAGAGACATAGTGGGGTGGGGGTGGGGTGGGGATGATATGGTAGGGGTGGAGGGGTCAGTTTCTCAGATGAAAAGAACAACCTCAGTCATTGCTTAACAGATCGGAAAGATCTTACCTCGTGCGTGGTGTGTGTCTTTTGTATGCAATTGTGTGTGTAGTGTGTGTGTGTGTGTAGTTGTGTGTGTAGTTTGTGTGTGTGTGTGTGTGTGTGTGTGTGTGTGTGTGTGTGTGTGTGTGTGTAGTGCGTGTGTGTGTGTGTGTGTGTGTGTGTTGTGTGTGTGTGCGTGTGTGTGTGTGTGTGTATGTGTGTGTAGTGTGTGTAGTGTAGTGTGTGTGTGTGTGTGTGTGTGTGGCTTGTGTTTGTGTTGTGTTGTGGTTGCGTTGTGTAGTGTGTGTGTGGACTGTATGGTGTTTGTTTGTTAGTTTGTGTGTACTATTATATACATATATATATAAATATATATGTAATTCATATGTATGTGTGACTAAGTGTGTGTGTGTGTGTGCGCGCGCACGCGTGTGTGTGTTTTGTGTGCGCACGTGTGTGTGTGCGTGTGTGTGTGTTCTGCATTGTGTATTTGTTTTTGTATTTATCTGTGTGTGTGTGTGTGTGTGTGTGTGTGTGTATGTGTGTGTGTTTTTGTATATCTGTGAATGTCTTTTGTGTATGTGAAAATGTTTGTACGTGCGTCCGAATTTGCGCGCGTGCGCGTGTGTATGCGTGTGTGTGAGAGAGCGAGTAAAGGAATGTTCTCTAATTCTATTTTGGTTGTTTTATTTTTCTAAGGCTGGAGTTTATAGACATTTGTTTTCAAATGCGTAAACTGCAGGGTTTTTCCCAGTCCGTTTCCGTGGGACGTTATTCTGCCCATGTCTTTCTTCTTTTTGTTTTTGTTTTGTGTTTTCCCTCTATGGGATTAAAGTGTCCACCCTAATACGTTAAAACAAACTCTGCTCATTGAAACATATACGTACACATACACACACACACACTCGCGCGCGCGCGCGTGCACCCATACACACACACACACACACACACACACACACACACACACACACACACACACACACACACATACACACACACACACACGCACACGCACACACACATTCACTCATGCACGGGGAACGAAATAGCCTAGAACATTGCGTTCGCAATCTGTCGACAGAGGTTCGAATCCCATTCAAGGAGATTTTCCCCCTGGAAATAGCATCAGTGCAGACTCCGCTCTCCCTAAAATTCTTTCGGATAAGACTGTAAACTGAGGCCCCGTGTCCGAACACACAGAGAACACTTTGCGTATACGTTAAATGTTGTTTCGCTTTTCGAAAGAGTAGGCCAGTGTGTTACAGTGGGAACAAATAATAGAGTTTACAAAACTGTATACACCCAGGGACTGGATGTAAACAGCACATAATTACTTATTCCATTATCCTCGATATAAATTAATATAAAAAGAATAAATAGATAAACAAATAACATATACAGTTGCATGCACACACACACACACACAGACACAGACACAGACACACACACACACACACACACACACACACACACACACACACACACACAGCCTCCATCCTCTCCAAAACAATGACCAGCCCTCCACCACTTTCCGTCTCCACTCCCTACCCTCTACCTCCCTACCCCCCTCCCCATCCCTGCCCCTATCTTGTCTCAATGCCCCCCACCCCACCCCCCAACCCCGATCCTTTCTTGTAAACTTGTTCTTTTCCTTGTCTTCTGTGTACAGCAATACAATGGCACTTGTCTTTTTTTCTGTCCTAACGCGTACGCCCCCATCCTTGCTGTCCGTATGTGGCTTTTGTCCTAAAGTGGACGGAGAGGCTCTTTTCTTTCTTTGTCTTTCTTTTCTGTTATTTAGGGGACGGGATAGTCCAGTGGTTAGAGCGTTATCCTCGCAATCTGATGGGCCAGGATTCAGCTAATACCTAAGGTTCCTATTCAAGGGTGTTTTTCTTTTTTAACCCAGGAGTTAGCATCCGTCCGCACCACCTGTCCAAAAGTCCTTAGGGTATGATTATAAGCTGAGGTCCCATTGCATGATTAGCTGTTTCTATAAAATATATATATATATATATATATATATATATATATATAATATATATATATATATATATATATATATATATATATATATATATAGTAGTCTCAACGTAGTTGACTTTAAACACAGAGACAGTGCACTTTTTTTTTTCTCTAAACTTGGAATAAAAATACAACATCGCACCAATTTCTAGCACATTTTTTAATGGTTTTGTATTCTTTATTTCTGGTTCAAACAAAATGTGTTATACTGATAAATGTTTGTAGGTAGGCCACACAAGTGAAGAATTATGATTGTATGTACAGGAGATCTTGTATTAACATCATTAGAGACATTTATTCTGTTTTAATTCTTTCATTTCTTTCTTTAGTTGTGTGTATTTTCCAAAAAGCTTTGTAAATCGAGATTTATTGCAACTAAAAGCTAGCTTCATACACATAAGACATCGCTCAGAATGTCAAAAGGATTTAGACAGCTCGGCTTCAAACCCATGGGTCCATGAAGTTGTGGTTTTGCATATGGTTTTGAATCTGGTGAATTAGGGGTAGGAAATTGTTCCAATCTCCCAGCCCAGATCAACTTCTCAACTTCAAGTTCAGACCTGCCAGTGCCTTAATTCCCCTTGTGGATATATACATGCAGAAGATCAAATATTCACGTTAAAATCTCGTTTTATTCATGATACCATTTGGAGGATGGGTTGCCAAAACACAAACCTATCCAGCATACATCCCCTATGTCGAAATGCAGCTACCTTCATGGTGCGCAAAAACGGTCGCATACGCAAAATCTCAACATTGGTGAACTTCAGAGCTCTAAGCGAAGAACAAAAAATGTCAGATATAAATATGCTGATTTGGTAATCATGTGCAAATCTTTCCTCCAATCTTCAAACAGAAGTCTGCACGGATGAGAGATTCCATGCAATTCACCGTCTAAGAACTTTCCTGACCTACACACATTCTGAGAGTCCTGACAGCTTTGCTCGAAGAAGCCAGACAATTAATTTTTTTATGCTGGAAGTGGGGATAGAGTAGGAGAGAGAGGGCAGCAACTTTACATTTCACACAGTGTTTAACAGGAAGCCAGAGTGTAACTTTTTTGTGTGTGAAGAGGACTTGGGCGATTGCCATTCACGTCTCCTGTAGGGCTTCTAGAGAGCTGCACTGATTTGCTCTCTCTCTCTCTCTCTCTCTCTCTCTCTCTCTCTCTCTCTCTCTCTCTCTCTCTCTCTCTCTCTCTCTCTCTCTCTCTCTCTCCTCTCTCTCTCTCTCTCTCTCTCTCTTGCAGACAGTGTGTAAAGATCTAATTTGATCAGGTAATTTTTGAGCACAAAAAAGTTGCAGAATGTCTGTCTGCCGTATCAAGAAGAAGCCTACTGTAGAAGATTATCATCTGAGGTTTTTTTTTTTGCACCTGTGACAGTGATCTTGTCTTTTTAAAGGCAAATCTAGTGGGAATAAAATGGACATATTTGAGACAAAGTTACACGTGACAAAAGTGAAAGATCGAAAAGATCAGTACAATACCCCCCAAAAAAGCAGAAAGATTTCCTAACCCAATCCAATCCAATGATGTTGCCTAGAGCCCCGCCGACCGCAAAGGCCCTACCAGGGCTGTCACCTCGGTTTCTTAATCTAGTATATCTTTGCATGAACATCTAATAGACCACGGCAAAACATCAACGCTGCAAACATGTCACAATAGCGTGGATAAACTCTGTTTCTTCGCCGAAATCGGAAAACGACCACTTTAATGGCGGGCAAAAACGGTTGCATACGCACAATAATCTCACTATTGGTGAACCTTCGGAGATCTAGTAGGTGAATGTATGAAAATTAAGCTATAATTTAAAAACTGTAATCTTCTGGTGAATTGTTAGTACTACATAAATATGGGGATTTGTGGTTTATCTCGTGTTTGAAAAGAGAAAAAAAAAAGAATATTAATAAAATCAAACATGCGCACTAAATTCACATGAAGATACCATTTATCTATTTCCCTCAAACTTTTTTTTTACATCAGAGAATATATAGTATAGCGTGCATTTCAGAAAAAAAACACAACCGAAAGATTCAAGGGAGTGCCCCCCCCCCCACCAAAAATAATAACAACAGCAACAACAACAAAACAATCAAACCTTAAGTGAAGGCATCTACAGGCAGAGAGAACGAATAGAATAATAAACATATTTCAAAATACAGAGAAAAGGGAACATAAATGATAATGAATGGGTTCTCTATATTCCTTGGCAAGAGCTAAAAGGTTCATCAAGATAATACTGCTTGTACCCACCTTGAAGGTAGCTGCATCCCGACTTCAGAGGATAAATGCTCACAGCTAATACCACGCTTCCAGTTTCATCGGAGAAGACTTTCCACACTTTGATCCTTGCTAAAAGTGCAGAGAGTCTTCCATGACACTATCTAAAGAAAAAAAAGGGTGACGATGTTCTTGTAGCAACGCGCTCACTCCAAGAGGAGCAACTAAAATTTCACTCGGAGAAATTTGCTGTAAGTGAAAGTGGTTTGCAATACTGTACAATGCTGTACAATGCAATATAGTAGAATACAACGCAATACAATGCATTGCAATGCAATACAGTACAATACAGTGCAGTGCCATGGAATGCGGTGTAATGCAATACAGTACAATGCAACAGTACAACACAATACAACACAGCACAGCACAGTACAATACAATACACTGCAATACACTACACTACACTAAAATACACTACAATACTATACAGTACAATTAAATACAACACAATACAATACAATAAGCTGCTGGCTTGTTGTTCATAGAGTTTATGTGCAAAAAAATAACCATGGTTTTCTAAATTAAAAAAAAATCTCTTTAAACCAAGACTTTCTGCAACACTCAGAAAAAAGAAACCCTGCTTCCATTTTCTTGAAAGGTCACTGTGCCTTGAGGCATCTCACTGAAGAGCTGTTTATCAGATTGGTCTGAATTATAGCAGTCATATGCCAAGTCTGAGACCATTTTGCAGTTACAGATACCTTTTTCTTACAACTCTACAGAAAAAGGAATGCGATGTAACTCAAGTGAAACAGCAACACACGACTTTTAGACGAAAGCAGATTCTAATGGAAAGATAGAGGGCTGCGTTTGCACTGTGCTGCTGGTAAGTTGACAGGTTTACACAACCCCTATCACACCTTCACTTCAAACACAATGTGCCCTTTTCAAGGCTGGCAAAAAGGTTGAGAAATAGGACGTGTCTGTAGCAGTCCAGCTAATGTCAAAGGAAAAACATGGGTTATTCTGGATGATGTACAAAAGAAAGTCGAATCGTCTTAGAGTATGGGTCTGTTAGCACAAAACAGAGCAGATATTTATATTCATTAATACTCGGGGGCGGAGGGGGGGGGGGGGGGGGGTTCTTTTTCACCTTCCTCGGCTAGTGTTCTAAGTCTCGCCAAAGGAGAAATTTTGCGTATGTGATAGTTTTTGCCCACCATAAAGATAGCCACATTCTTACTGGAGATAACCTAAAAGCACGACGCCAGTGCACTTGTTACATTTAACTTTTGTCATTCATTTCTATCGGCAAGCAAAAGCATACTCTTTAAAAACGGGTTTAACTTATGCGCAAGGTGTTCTGCGTGCGCTCAAACACGCATCTAAAGTACTTTCGGGGAAGTGGAGTCGGTACTGACGTGAACTTGAGGTACAAAAAGATCCCCTCGAAGGGGCGTAAAGCTTTAATGTGGCTTGATCCCAGGTTGTCGGATTACGAAGGCAATGCTGGGATCCCTAGGGATCCCCTCTCCCAAACCCATTATTGCTATTCCATTTTAATATAACGCTATGATACAAACTATGTTAAACTGTGTGTGATATGCAAACAAATAAATAAATGACTCTTTTTTCTTATTCCTCAGCTAGAGCTCTGAGGTGTTAACCGATGATGCAATTTTGCGTATGCGTCAATATTTAACCCACCATCAAGGT
Source organism: Stramonita haemastoma (assembly GCA_030674155.1). Taxonomy (NCBI): domain Eukaryota; kingdom Metazoa; phylum Mollusca; class Gastropoda; order Neogastropoda; family Muricidae; genus Stramonita; species Stramonita haemastoma. The sequence goes on from CM060330.1 coordinate 49,258,941, forward strand.
ACATGCATTCCAACTTCGGGGTAGAATAAATGACTGTAATAGCAAGCGTGTAATTTGAACATATTTTTTATCCTATTCGTTTTAAAGTAAAGCCCTTTTTTTTTTATTGATTTATGTATTTATTTATTTAAAAAAAATTCAGTGAGAGTCATTCTGTAAAACACCACAGGCAATTTGTCTCTTTTTCATGAAAACACGTTTGACCTCTCACATACTTCTTGGCCCAAGAAAAAAGTTTGGGGATGGATGGGAAACTACATAGACCTCTGAAGATATTTTTAGACGAAGGGGTTCTTGGCCTTTACGATACAGACAAGAGAACGTGACCGACTAAACAGCAATCAATCACAGAGCACTGACAGACACAGGCTACAGGTACACGGGGAAACACTCTGCCTGGACTGGACACTGAGAGAAAGAGTAGCCGTTCTTTTTCACACCCACACCTGCTACATTTACTGAACTTACGAAAGATTACGCCTGTATATGCATGCACATACACGCACTGTTTCTTACTTTGTGAGAGGATATATGGAAAGAAACGTACGGACAATCATAGAAACACCGTATGCAAACACATAACATTAATGTGAATACACAATCACACGCATACAAACACACACGCGCGCGCGCGCAAATGTGCGCATGCACACACACACACACACACACACACACACACACACACACACACACACACACACCACACACACACACACAAGAAGAAGAAGAAGAAGAAGAAGAAGAAGAAGAAGAAGAAGAAGAAGAAGAAGAAATCAAAAGAATGTATGATGAAAATTAAAGAAAGCAACCTAAGATAAAAGCAACTAAATCAATACAAAAAATGACGTCAACCAAATACCCCCCCCAACCCCCCCCCCCCCCCCCCCACACACACACACACACAGACAAAAAAAAAACCCATCCCAGAGAAAGAAACAGCAGCAACAAAGTTATTTCAAGAAAAAATACTCGTTTGTACATGTCTTTAGTCACCTGTCTGTTCAAAGGTACTGATAGCTTACTACTCAGAGATTATTTTGCTCACATTTCTTTTTCTTTGTCTTTTCTTGGAAGAGAAAAAAAGTTCGGGCAGGGAAAGGGGGCGGGGGTATCTTTCCCCTCCATGTTTCTCTTATCTTGTCACAGGTCTGATTTCTGAGATGAGAATATAAAGTGGTGGATAGGGGGATTCCCCGCTGACGGTGCTAAAAGTTTCTGGGTTTAGTCTCTTCTTGAATCTGTTTCTAAACTTGCACTTTTCTTCCCTGTTCCGCTAGAAGTTGACTGGCGTGGATTTACAGTAGAGTGCAGTGGAGTGGAGTGGAGTGGAGTGCAGCGCAGTGCAGTGCAGGGCAGTGCAGTGAGATGGAGTGGTGTAAAGTGTAGTGTAGTGTACTGCACTGTAGTGAAGTGTACTGGACTGCACTGCACTTCACTCCATTGCATTACATTGAAATACACTACATTACATTACTTCTTAACACTAAACTCCACTCCACTCCACTCCACTCCACTCCACTCCACTACTTTGCATGATACCTCACTACACTACACAAATGGAAATGAACATGTGCACGTGCACACACAGACACAGACACATAAACACACACAAACCGCACCACACCACACCACACCACGCCATACCACACCACACCACACCACACCACACTAAACCACACCACACCACACCACATCACACCACACCACACCACACCACACCACACCACACCACTCTACCCCTACATCACCCCATCCCACATAACACACACACACACATACACACACATTGCTTTGTTTAATAGCCCTCGAAACAGGTGCATCAGATCTATTTCTAAACCACTGTTCCATTACCACACCACACTACATCTCACTTTACCACACCATAAAACACGCCATTCGAAAGGACACCACACCACTTCACACTACACACACACCAAACACTACACCATACTTCACTCCACCTCTCACCACATCGCACAACACAACACCACCCCACACCACACCACACCTCACCACACCTCACCACACCACGCCACACAATCCCACACCCCACCACACCACACCCCACCACACACCACCCCACCACACACCACACCCAACCTCACCCCTAACAGACAATTACACCACTCCTATTCATCTGAAGCAGTATTGCCTACAACACATAGACGTATTCTCTCTCTCCACACTGTCTGATCTTGTTCTGAAGCCTGGCTCACTTAATTTTGTGTCGGTTCCTGTTGATGCAGATGATCTTCTGTGAGACGCTAATGCCTCTGTGAATTGCAGTTCTGATTTTGATTTACTCTGAATCCTGTTAGCGCTGAAAAAGGTCGGGGGAGGAGTGGGGAGGGGTAGAGGGAAAGGTGTGTGTGTGTGGGGGGGGGGGGGAAAGAAGGGGGTGGAGTAGGTGTGGAAAGGAAAGGATGTGAGAGGAGGGGGGGGGGGGGGGGGTAGTAGAGTGGGTGGACCAACCGGTTACCAGGTACAGTTTGCTCTTTGGAATTTCTCATTTAAGTGTGTGTGTGTGTGTGTGTGTGTGTGTGTGTGTGTGTGTGTGTGTTGTGTGTGTGTGTGTGTTGTGTTGTGTTGTGATGTGTTGTGGTGTGGTGTGGTGTGGTGTGGTGTTTGTGGTGGTGGTGGTGGTGGTGTGTGTGTGTGTGTGTGTGTGTGTGTGTGCGTGTGATACTGCACATGTGCATGTTTCAGAGAGAGAGAGAGAGGGAGAGAGAGGGGGGACAGACAGACAGACAGACACAGACAGACAGACAGACAGACAGACATACCGACAGAGACAGAGACAGAGACAGACAGAAAGACAGAAGGACAGACAGAGACACAGAGACACAGACACACAGAGAAAGTACACTCGCAAGTTTACACCAAAGTGTTTAAAATGTCTCACTAAAACGAAGACCAAACGTCATTTCGCTCCTTATTACCGTTCCTTCTTTACCCATTTTCTGGAAAATGAACAGGTGGTTTGGTCAATGTAGAAATCAGTTCATTTCCCACACATACCGCTTTTTTGTTTAGACAGTTATTACTGGGAAAAGGAATTTTCAAGCTTCTGACAGCAGTTAATTGTGTTTTGTGGCATAGTTCTAGTTTTCAGTGCAAAGTTGAAAAATGGATTATTTTTATGTTGCTGTTTTCCCATAGTTTGGACTGCTGCTGGTAAATGATTGCATAGAAGAAAACCTCATGTGTGTAATTTTAGTGTGTGTGTTTTGTTTTGTTTTGTTTAATGTCCTTCACTACTTGGTGATATAGACACACCCGCATTCTCTCTCTCTCTCTCTCTCTCTCTCTCTCCTCTCTCTCTCTCTCTCTCTCTCTCTCTTCTCTCATCTCTCTCTCTCTCTCTCTCTCTCTCTCTCTCTCTCTCTCTCTCTTTCTCTCTCTCTCAGATATATATATATATATATATATATATATATATATATATATATATATATATATATATATATATATATATATATATATATAACTACAGAAGAGATCTTACTGGGGAAGAATATATAACCTCAGCAACTGATGTTATGAACTGCTGAGAGTCATACAAAACTTCTTGAACAGTGGCATATCTTTTTTTAATATCTAATCCTCTCCTTTTGAAAAGGTCAATAAGAATTGGGCAATCAAACAATAAGTGGTGGATTGAAAGAGGTTGAGAACAGCAACATGACACGTTTTTAGAATATTTGGTATTCCATGCATTCAACCTCAATTTATACATTAAAATTTCTAGTTTACGTGAACATGAAATACGTTCAAAATGTGATGTCTTCATTTTGGAATGCATTCTATTCATCAATCTTGCACTAATTTCATACGAGGACAATACAAGATTAGAATCAAACGTTTCAATACTACGATCAGAGGCACCTTGTTTTGCTAATGAATCAACCAACTCATTCCAATAAATTCCACAGTGAGAAGGGACCCAACATAAAGTTATCTGAATCCCTCTACTTGCAATACAATGTATCAAAAATTTAATCTCAAATATAATATCCGTCCTTATTTTCCCTTGCCAATTATTTAGTGCCTGCAATACTGCTTTTGAATCAACACAAAAAAGTATGTGGCAAATATCAAGAGCCATATCAGACAAAAACTTCAAGGCCATAAAAATTGCAAATAATTCAGACGTAAAAATGGAAAAATGTTCTCCTAAATGAAACGACTTTTGTACTTTTAAAGCAGGAATCACAAATGCTGCGCCACTTCTGCATGATTCCAATACAGATCCATCAGTATACACTTTTAAATAATTGGAATAATTACATTCAATGTGGCTTTTTACATCAACAGTGAGAAGATTTTGATCTTCATTCTTTTTTACATCAGTGTAATCAATGTCAAAGCTAGCTGAAATATGTTCCCACGGAGGCATTACGGGAACCATCGGTAAATTTGGAATCATTGCTATGTCAATGCCAATTTCTTTCATTAATGAATTAGTATAATTTTTAATTGGCAGCAGAAATGAAATATCGCATGCTCGTTTTGGATAATCAGTGTCTTGATCCATAAGTATTTCATCTTTTACTGAATTTGGAATAGATAGACTCCGAATCACGTACTTTGATACCGCCAATCTTCGTTGATCAGAAAGAGATAACAAATGTGCTTCTTTATAAGTATTAGCTGTGTTAGCATGTGTTGGAACACCAAGTGCTATCTTTATGGCTTTACTGTCTTAACTTTGTAATTTTTTAAGCAGATAATCTGCAGCAGAAAAATAAACTTCTTGTCCATAGATTAATTTTGAGCGTACTAAAGATTGAGCCAAATGTATCAGTGTTTTAGTATCTTGACTCCATGCCTGAGAACTTATTACTTTTAAAAAGTTCAGTCTTTTTCTAGCCTCGGTTATTAAGTGGTCGATGTGCATCTTCCAGCTCAACTTTCTAGTTAAAATTACGCCTAAGAATTTTACATATGGTTTATACTTAAGCACTGTTCCTTCTAATTTTAGGGTTGGTAATTTTGATGGATTTTCACCATTATTAAAGAGCACAAGACATGTTTTTTCTGCAGATAGTTCTAACTTATTTTCCTTCATAAAGCTACAGAATTTATTTAATTCATCTTGATATAAATGTTCAACATAATTGGTAACTCTCTTTTTGGTGTTTTTCCTAACTGAAGTATTTATCCATATTGCGATATCATCAGCATACTGAACGACTTGAGTATTAGTTGACAAACAACTAGGGAGATCATGTACAAGAATAGAAAACAACATGGGAGCAAGCACTGATCCCTGCGGTATACCTAAATTGATAGATTTATAGGATGAGTAAGCTGAGCCCAATTTAGTGCAGATTGATCTATTAGATAAGAAATTGTGAAGATATTTATATAACATTCCATTGATACCAATATTCTTCAATTTATGCAACAATTTTTCATGACAGACTCTATCGTATGCTTTCTTCACATCAAAGAATGTGGCTAACACACTTTTCCTTCTGGCAAATTGTTTTTTAATCTGGTGAGTTAATTTAACTAAGTGATCAGAAGTACATCTCCCCTTTCGAAAGCCAGCCTGATTAGTTGGGATAACATTATTCTTTTCACAATAATGAAACAGACGCTTATGTATAATTTTTTCCATTACTTTACCCACATGTGAAGTAAGAGCAATTGGTCTATAACTATCTATTGATGACCTCAACTTACCTTTCTTAAGGATTGGAACTACTATAGACTGCCTCCAGATACTAGGAAGAGTGCCATTTATCCAACACTTTTGGAAAAATGAATAAAGTAGTCTTTTCCATTTTAAAGGCATATGGGCCAGCATTTGATAAGATACACCATCAGGACCAACTGCTGTCTTGTTAAAAGTAAATGAATCTAAGGTTTCAATAAATTCATCATATTGAAGAGGAGCATTCAAATAATCCGCATTACATGATATATTTTCTAATTTGTCTAGCTTTTCTGAAGAGTCATAACTTTTGATGTCTGATTGAAGCTTTAAGGATGAACTATTATCTGCAAACATTGTAGCAAAGGCTTCTGCTTTTTCAAATATGCTTGGAAATCTGTTTTTTTCAAATTTGATTGGAAACGATGGGAGTTGAAATCCGTTTTTCATTTCAGTAACTTTCTTCCAAACTTTATGCATGTCCTTGGATTCTGAAACTTCATTAATACAGAATTCTGTCCAATAATTGTTTTTTGCCTGAGCAATTGTTTTCTTACTATGACATTTAGCATATTTCATACGAATAAAGTTTTCCTCTGATTGGTTTTTTAACCATATTTTATACTGTTCCTTTTTATAGTTTACGGCATCCTCACATTCTTTAGTCCACCATTTATTGCCTGATCGTTTTCCATTCTTCCTGATTTTGCGTTTGGGAATAGAAAACTCAGCTGCTAGAATGAGCATTGCCACAAAATTTGAATAAAATTTATCAACATCATCCTCAGCAATCATTTCAATATCATAACCTTGAAGAAACGAATGAAATGAACTCCAGTTAGCTAATTTATATATAAATTGAGGGATTTTATCCTCAATATGTGGTCGATCTGATACTGAAAGGTCTTCTAATGACAATGTGATTGGAAAATGATCACTTCCGAGGCAATCCTCTTCAACATTCCATGTGCAGTTAATAGCTAATCCTGGAGATACTAAGGCTAAGTCAATGGCACTGGGTTTATGGGTAGAAACATCAGGAATTCTGGTTACTCTACCATCATTCAATAAGTACAGCTTCGAATCTACAATATTTTCTATTAAACGATTGCTAGTGATGGTAGAGCATGCAGAGTCCCAAAAAGGAGCATGAGCATTGAAATCTCCAAGAATAATCCATTTATGTTTAGTGAAGTCTGTGTTTTTTAACCAGTCAGTATTGTCATTTTTCGGACCTTGGGGTAAATAAACAGACACTATATTTAGTATTTCATCCTTGTTAAGTTTGACTGTCACCCCAGTGTGATACATATCTACTGTACTTTGCAGGATAGAAGATATAACTAGCTTTTCATAGTCTAGACCCTGCCTAACATATATGGCAGATTTTACTCTAGAGTTATTATCACAACCACATAATGGAGGGTAATAATAATTTGTCAATTTAGGCATTTTCATTTTGTCCACATTCAAAGACTGGAGTGCTAATATAGCATAGTTATCAGTTGTTAAAAATTGTGTCAAGTCCAACAGATTGGTGGCTATGCTCCGAGCATTCCACTGTAAAATTTTAACTCCTGTAGAGAGATGTAATGTCCTGTCCAAGCTTGTCTTCATGTTATACATTATGTTTGTTATATTATTTTGTGTTCTGATTGTAGTCAACAACAATATGCAACCCAATTGAAAAAAACAACAATAAACTAATGGCCCACCTCACATACACACATACATAAGCAAGTAAGTAACAGGAAAAAATGGAGGGGGGGGGGGGGATTTAGACACAGACCAGTGAGGAATAGTGTAAATAACAATGAAAAGTCCATGATGGAAGATGGTGATGTTTGGGGAGATATTGCTCTGAAAAGATAATTATATACTGCCATGAAGAAGCGTAAGGATCTTAATGACGAAACGCCCATGGGGGAGGTAGCGGGTACGGTGCAGGCGGCAGTGGGTGGCCAGGTCTGTCAGTCCATGGATACCCACAGAAAGAACGGCCTGCGTTGTTGTTGCTGGCGCCGAATCCCCCGCGTCTCTGTCGTCTTCGTGGACGTTCCCAGAACAGCTGACATAGGTGGCGGCCCAAGGCTCTTGCAACGTTGCCAGCACCGTAGTTATTCAAGTGAATTTCATCTTGAAGATGTTTGGATGGATGAATATTCTCATATGCCAGGTAGGAAACGTTGTTGATATCTTCATTTACTATTTCGGAATAAGCGTGAGCATTGAACACGACCCGTCTTGCTTCTAAATGCTGTTGTTTCACTGGAGTGGCCCTGCTGCATACGACATGGGTCTTGGGGAAGATCTTCTGGACAGCCTTTACAGCTGCTGCCATGGCTTTGCCACATGTTGCAGGATCTTTCCCTTTGATGTCGTTGATGCCTGCATGCAGCACGACACACTCTGGGGCCGGTTCAAGCTCCTTGCTAGCTTCTTGGGCCACTTTCGTTATGTTGTCAATGGTGTAAGCTTTTTTCTTCGCCACCTGAAGGCCGTATGATAATGCCAAACGTGATGGATTTATTTTATTCATTGTCGAGTCGTGCAAAATGAGCACACGTGGCATGTCTGATTCAATTTCTTTGACCTGAGAAGTCGACTGCTTGGAGAACCCTTTCTTCTTTTCTTCAGTTTGCGTCGTTCTTTGGTTTACGTCACTGAACTTGACGTCATTCCTCGACTCTGGGTTTGCTTTTATTCTTTTTGCGGTCTTTTTATCTTTTTTTAAGTCCTGCCCTGCTCTCACACTGCTCAAGGCTTTTGGGGATGGGTAAGTGATGCCTGCATTGAGTTTGACTGCATCAGCGTAAGAGACAGGGGAGATTTTACGGATTCTGCATGTTGTTGTTTGGCAGTCCGACTGTCTTTCTGTTGGCAAAGTGCTATGAGATTTGCGATTTTTTCATTCTGTTCGCCAACAGTTTTTTCTAAGTTTCCAATGCGCTCACACAAGACCGTGATAATATTTTTAAGATCTAATATTGGGCTCACTGCGACAGATGGCACAGATGGCGTGATCCCAGTGTCCAGTATGCCAGGGGAGCGTTCCATCCTAACGGCCTGCTTGTTTGTTGAGCAGGGTGTCGAATCGTCCGTCGAAACGTTGTTATTCGTCTTGTAGGAGCTTGCTCTTGACTTTTTCTTGGAGCTGTTCTTCTCCATGACTGGGGCGGTTGTTAAATTTGAACCCTTGCTCCTAGTTCTAGTCATTCTTCTTGGTTTTCTTTACAAAATTTTCTTCAGAGAAATTTGTTTACATCCTTTTCGGCCATTTTTGATACCGGAAGTTAGTGTGTGTGTGTGTGTGTGTGTGTGTGTGTGTGTGTGTGGAATTAATATATTATTTTAAGCTACCACTAACTTGGGGACAACACGACTTTATCTGTGTTACTTTGTCGATCAGTCATATCCTGTATTCTATTTTCTTTCTTCTTTCTACTGCTTATAATTTGTTGCTGCATTTTTTGTTTCTTTGTCGTTAAATTTTGTTTTGTGTTTTTTTTGTTGTTGTTTATTTTCGTTGCAGTGTTAGCGACAAGAAAAAAAAATCCTGTGATAGCGATGGTCTATTTGATCATGCCGTAAATTCTGTTGAAGACTTTCGTTTGTTCTTTCTATAAAATGTTTCTCTAAAATACACATCACCCACAAAAAACTGTATATTTGTACTCAGCAACAACAACACATAATACAACTTAACTGAATTCAGGAATATTAAAAGCATTTTTATTAACTTATTTTTTTAGTATTATTAGCACCTTATCTTCCCATACCAAAACTGAAGCTTGGCAACTGAATGTTTTTTTCACAGATGTTTTTACTATTCCGTCAGCGTTTTGCGCTGAATTTATGAAGAGGTGAAAGTCTGTGGGGGTCTGTCTTTTAATCTGTATCTGATGCTTTTCTTAGCCCTGAGTGTGAGAGGGGTTGGCTGTTTGCCTTGTGGGTATGTTTGTTATCAGAAGTCTTTGTGTCTGTCAGTACTTCGTGTGTGCTTCTTAGTTCTTGAAGTTATAGTCTAGTCGAGATGTTGGTTCTTTTTCTGGGATACTTACGTCTGAATCTCATTTTTTGTTCTATTTCTGTCTTTTTTGTCCTGTATTTTTATGTATTTTTCTTCTTTTATTTTTATTTTTCTAAGTTTCTTTCTTATTTTTCTGTCTCGCTTTCTTGCTTTCTTTATTCCGTTGTTCTCTTTCTTTCTTTCTTTCTTTCTTTCTTTCTTTCTTTCTTTCTTTCTTTCTTTCTTTTTATTTCAGCAAGGTGTCATTACACAGGAAATGTTTAACTTACAGTACAACCCATCACCAAAAACACAAATAAATTGACTGATGAACATTAATTTGTAAATGCTGGACTATCAAACGTTAAACACCGTGAAATATGCATTTTTATGGAATGGGGTTTTGTTTTCTGTCTTTTTGTTTTACAACATACTGAAAGGTAGCTTAAAGTGTAGGATCTTTTACATGCACGCTTGAACACTAACATGTGCATATTACACGCAGTGCAGTGAAGGATACGGAGGGCTACTGTAACACATGCTGACCTGGGAGATCCTAACTATCTCCCTTTCTGAACTAATCCACCAGGCTCAACCAGATTCACAACCCACATTTCAAACTTCAAGATCATTACACACTACGATCAACAGTCTCTAGCACCCTAACTACTGGCTAATTCTGCCTGCAAAGAGCTACTAACACACGTACCCGCACACCTGTTGGTTTTGAAGTTGAAGGGTTTACAGCCTTGCCCCATCCCCCAGAAGCTGGCGAGATGGTTTCAGATACTGATGCTGTGTCTGACAGCTCAGCACTCTGAGGACTCGGCTATCACCTGCATCTGTTCCCCTCTCCTCCATTAGGTAGAGGGTTAGTGTACAGGGTTGGGAAGATTTAGAGAGCATGGATATGGATTGAACTGGAATCTAAGGGGAGAAACCTGTATTGTTCAATATTTTTTTTATCCACAATATGAATGCTTTCATCAGCAATGAGTGTGAGAAATCTAGTAGTTTGCTTTTGGATATGTTTGTGATTCTTAGTCTTTGTGTCTTTTAATGCCTTGCAGATGGATCTTTTGGGGTGGATTTTTGTTGTTTTTTTATGTTGAGATTGTCCAATTGTTGAATTATGTTTATTTCCTTGGAGACTTATGTCTGAAGCTCATTATTTGGGCTTTTCTTTTTTCTCTCTTTTTATGTGTCCATCTTTCTTTCTTTCCATATTTTTTCCTCTTTTTAATTACTTTTCTTTCCAGCTGTCTTTTTGTTCCAGCTGTCTTTCTTTCCATCTTTCTTAAACCTTCATGCTCTATTTCTCCAGCTTTCTTAATTTCTTTGGGTCCATTATGTGACTTTGTATAGGAAATCTTTCATTCACAGTATGACCCTTTCACCAAAATCATAAATTTTCTAAACAATAATCAAATTTTGCAAGTATTTGATCTTTAAATATAACAGCATAGCAGTATAGTTATTTATATGTACTTGCAACATAATACATGCTAACTTAAAGTATGGTATCTTTTACACGCACACTTAAGCATTTGCATATACATTTCTACAAAGTACAATGAATGACATGGAGAACTGTTGCAACACATGCTAACCTGGGAGATCCTAAACATCTCCCATTTCTAAACTAATCCACCAGGCTCAACCAAAATCAGAACCCGTTATTTCAGACTTCAAGATCATTACACACCACAATCAAAAGTCTCCAACACACTAACCACTCGACTAATTTTGCCTGCAAGGGCTTCACCACTCCTACCCGCACACCTGTTGGTTTTGAAGTTGAAGGGTTTACAGCCCTGCCCCATCCCCCAGAAGCTGGCGAGATGGTTTCAGATACTGATGCAGTGTCTGACAGCTCAGCACTCTGAGGACTCGCCTATCACCTGCATCTGTTCCCCTCTCCTCCATTAGTTAGAGGGTTAGTGTGTGTGGTTGGGGAGACTTAAAGAGCGTGGGTATGGATTGAGCTGGAGTCTTTAAGGGGCAGACTTACACTGTTGAATATTTTCGTTTGATGGTATGAATGCCTCGTACATAACTACAGTTTATTATGCTTAACCCATCAATCGGTAAGGGTTCGTTTTCTCCCCTTTCTTTGTTTTATTCCATTGAAGCCACATGATGATTGCATTTTTTTCTTTCTTGCCCTTGCAATAACCAATATAAAGTGTTAATCGAAAATCAGTCAGATGTGAAAAAAATTGACTGGAGAATATAAGTGCTTCACAGTTTTGTTTTGTCTTATGCTGTCCTTTTTGCAAAACTGGTCATGTAGCTATTTATCTAAATCCAGCAACGAATGAAACGCCAAAATGATTAAAATTAGTTTTTTTAACAGCACTCATGTAGAGAAGCTGAGGTCTCTGACGCCTTGCTCCCCTACGACCACATGGATCATGGGTGCTTTACCTTTCTTTCCTTTCAGATCAGGTTATGTCGAGACAGAATAGTACACAAGCGTTTCTTTTTTTTTACCCAGAATTGCACCTAGATATCCATCCAAGGCCTGATGGATGAGAACGATGGCTGGGGGGTGGGGGTGGGGGAAGACTAGCTTGAACTCCTGATATGAATCAAACCTGCGAATATTCCTATTTTTATTTTAGACATCTGTGGTACTAACCGCTAAACCACCGACCCACCATTTTCTTTGTAGATGACTGTAACTTGGCATACATGAAATTATTTGCACTGGATGACACTTTAGCACTACTGAGCATTTTCAAGAGGAAGAAACTGAAAGAAAATGTGGAATATCTGTTAAATTCAATTTAATTAACGCTATGAAAAAATGCCCTCGCTGTTGACGATTCTGCTTGTGATCGTGTGTGGAATGTTGATACATCAATGTGCCTTATGTGTTGGGAGTAGATTGAATATAGCATTTTCTTCATTCAGTATTTGTTTTTCTTTGCTTTGCCTCTTCTCTCTCGATCTCTGTCTCTCTGTTTCTGTTTCTGTCAGTCTGTTTCTGTCCATGTCTCTCTCTCGCTCTACCTATCTGTCTATCTGTTGTTGTTGTTCTTCAGTTTAATGTCTGTTCACATAAGTGATATTAGACCAAAAAAAAAAAGCAAACAAATAATGTTACTTGTAGAACTTTTAACCAATGGTAGAAACAAAAAGTAAATAAAAACACCAAAAGTGAACATTAAAACCCTAAACAATCAATCAGAACTTTTAGAAAATTAACAAAAGAGCACGAGATCAATGTCTCTGTCTCGTAAACAAGCTACTGACATGTTCATAAACACTATAGTAAACTGTCAATTGGACTCTTCTTCAGCAACAAGGCGAGTTCACACAGCAACACACAGTTACTTGAAATGATGTCTATCTGTCTGTACATCAATATGTCTTTCTATCATACCATCACTTTATCTGTCTTCTTTATTTCAATCTCTATCCTCTGTTTTCTTTCCTTCTATTTTCTTGGTTTTTCTTTTTTTGTACATTACTTTTTACTTTAATGTTTTTTCCTTTCTCGAATACCAGTATAATATCAATTCTTCTCTGCTTCTTTGTCGGATTGTTTCGTATCATTTTACTTTCAAACTATGCAGTTAACACAGTTAATGAATGATTTAAAGAAAAGCTGCAAACTAGAATCTTTTAGGAGCAAAACCTCTGAGACATCATTGAGAGAGAGAGAGAGAGAGAGAGAGAGAGAGAGAGAGAGAGAGAGAGAGAGAGAGAGAGAGAGAGAGAGAAGAGAGATGGTGTGTGTGTGTGTCTTTGTGTCTGTGTGTTTGTATTAGTGTGTCTGTGTGAGTGTGACTAGTGAAAGCTGCAAACTAGAATCATTTAGGAGCAAAACCTCTGATGTCATTTGGGTAGATAGTAAGAGAGAGAGAGAGAGAGAGAGAGAGAGAGAGAGAGAGAGAGAGAGAGAGAGAGAGAGAGAGAGAGAGAGAGAGAGAGAGAGAGAGAGTATGTGTGTGTGGTCTGTGGGTCTGTGTGAGTGTGTGAGTGTGTCTGTGTCTGTTAGTGTTTGTGTCTCTGTTGTCTGTCCGTCTGTCTGGCTGTCTGTCTGGCTGTCTGTGCTGTGTCTCTGTCTGTCTTTTCTGTCTGTCTGTCTGTCTGTCTCTGTCTCTGTCTCTGTCTGTCTCTCTCTCTCTGTCTGTCTGTCTGTCTTCTCTCTCTCTCTCTCTCTCTCTTCTCTCTCTCTCTCTCTCTCTCTCTCTCTCTCTCTCTCTCTCTCTCTCTCTCTCTCTCCTCCTCTCTCTCTCTCCCCTCCCCTCTCTCTCTGCCCCCCCTCTCTTTTCCCCCCCCTCTCTCTCCCTCTGCCTCCCTCCCTCCCCTTTTTCTCTCTGTTCTCTCTCTCTGTCTCTCTGTCTCTTTCCATTGTGGATTCCCACCCCATCCTACCTAACACAAGTTTTAACAAGATAAATTACAGAGTTTGTAGCAGTCGAAAGCAGACTGCCAAATGCCACTTAGCAGACTGCGAAAAACCATGCGGCTAGGAAACATTTTTTTGTTTTATTTATTTTTGTTTTGTTTTAGCTTTGCTTCTTTGTTGAATCTGTCATTGTTGGAGGCTTCTTCTTTTTTTTCTTTCTGAACACACTCATGGCTTCTGGTTCTCGTCTGCTTCGTCGTGACTTTAATTCAATTGAGTGTGAGGCCCTGTCAAGTTTTCAAGTAGTTAATCAAGACCAGATATGGACGAGAATATCTGTCTGTCAATTAAAGGACAGGAGAAGGTTTAGGGGATTTTTGTGATGTCTTTTCCAGGGCTTTAATCGTTATGATGAAGAAATTTGACAAAAATGGAATGTGTGTGGGTTGCGGGGGTGTGAGCGTAGCCTATAAGCATATCAATTTTACTCACATGTGTGTGTGTGTGTGTGTGTGTGTGTGTGTGTGTGTGTGTGTGTGTGTACGTGTGTGTGTATGTGTGTGCATGAATGTGTGTGTGTGTGTGTGTGTGTGTGTGTGTGTCGGGGTGTGTGTCGGGGTGTGTGTTGTTATGTGTGTGTGTGTGTGTGTGTGTGTGTGTGTGTGTGTGTGTGTGTGTGTGTGTGTGTGTGTGTGTGTGTGTGTGTGTGTGTGTGTGCGCGCACGCGCGTGCGTGCACGCTGTTTCTCTGTATATTGTGTTTCTCTTTCTCTGCCAGTCTGTCAGTTGGTCTGTTTATCTGTCTGTCAGTGTCTATCTGTCACCGTCTGTGTCTATCTCCGTCTGCCTCTCTCTGTGTCTCTCTCCGCTCACTTGCGTCATAATTATGTGTAGGAAGTGAAGAAGCAGTCGTGTTTCGAATACGCAAGTGATCAGTTTTATGGAGTTAAGTTTTCCTGTTGTGCCATCTTCTTCAAGTGACATGTGTTGTCAGTTCCATTAATTTAGTTGATTGATTATGGAAGTGGTTTGAACAGTTACTGAATTCGTTTCCAATCATCACAGTAAATGGGGACTTAAACAGTAATTAATTCGGCTGATGGTTACAACGTTAATAGCTACGAATAAAAAGTTTGCTGAGCATGAGACTTTTGTTATCCCAATTTTAGTCAATTCTCAAAGTGTATCGTATAATTTAATCTATACAGTAGAAAGATAAAAAATGGAAGAAAAAAACTGCAGAATGCTATCTTTGGAACTGACAATATACCACTGCTTAGTAAAACGTGATACCGTGAGTGTGTGGGCGCTCGAGCGAGATTTTGTCTATGTGGCCGTTTATCTACTGTTATGGTAGCTGTAACAGGACTTTGGGGATTGTGTCCAATACGACACCTGTGTGCATATGGTTCTGTAAAATGTTGTCATTCATTCATTCCCGCTGACACAGTCTGCCTACTCTTCCGTGAAGCAGAATGTAATGTTCCATGCGGACAAGATGCTCTGCTAGCATAGTATGGACTTTTGTAAGGAGTGGAATCAGTTCTCAGGTTAATTCGTCTCGATGGTGGCTTGAACCCAGGCTGTCCAAGTCAAGTTAAGTCAAGTCAAGTCAGGTCAAAAACACTTTAATCATCCCTGAAGGGCAATTACAATACTGACAAGCATATTGATACCAATCATAACTAAAGGATACAAGATAGCTACATTTCATATTTGTTCAAACATTATACCTTCAAATAAAATTATCACAATACACACTCGTAGGTTCGCGCGCATGTACATATACACACTCACACACACTCCCACTCACACACACACACACACACACACACACACATACACACACACACACACACACACACACACACACACAAACACACACACACAAAACACACACACATACACATACACTCACACACATATACACACACCATACACACACACACACACACACAACCACCACCACCACCACCACCAATATATGGACACAATGTTATTAAAACCAATCACCAGCACCATGCTCTGTCCACCAGGCTATCTGCCCTTGATGCTGTATGTTTCTGTATGCGATTGATGGGATTGGAAGGGAGAGGACAGCTAAGCCGACATCATGTATTTACTTTAATGTGACCTTGGCAACACAGTTTCTGCTTGCATGAGTCCACAAGCGAAGACCACGACACTGTCTATGTGCGCTTGCGTTCACACACATAAACCTGTGCACATGCCAGCAACAATTTGCTGACCTCAGGAGAAGCTGAGGTCTCTGACACCTCCCTCCCCTGCCACCACATAGGTTATGGAACACCTTTACCTTTGATTACTTTTTATCACCTTCGTGGCGATGCCAGAGGTCTCTGAGTATGAAAAGCATCTGCACCTTCTGGATACCCCCTACTGTGCTAGACATTCCATCCTTTCTTTCTCATTCATTGTGAATTGTTTTTTTTCTTTCTCTCGTCTAATTCCCGTCTTATTTCTGCCTTCCTGATCCATTCGCTTACAGACAAGACCCGATATGGCCTGTGCGGTCAGTGGGGCTCTAAGTAACAT
This sequence comes from Stramonita haemastoma, assembly GCA_030674155.1. Lineage (NCBI taxonomy): Eukaryota > Metazoa > Mollusca > Gastropoda > Neogastropoda > Muricidae > Stramonita > Stramonita haemastoma. The sequence continues at coordinate 49,275,524 of CM060330.1, forward strand.
CATTGGATGTTTTCGCTGGCTGCGTCTCTCAAAGACAACTTCAAAGATAACGATTTTCTCCCATGATTAAGTCGGATGTGCTGTGTCGGACATGTCAGGCGCTTAGCAGTGAAATGCATTTTCAATCATATGACAGACAATAATAGTTGCTGTCAGAGCGTCCGACGAATAATACAAAATCACATAGAAAGCTTAACAAAGACAACCGTTTCAAGCCACGCAGTTCAACTTGCGCTGAACGCGCGTTTGCGCGCGCGCGCACGCAACAAACACACACACATACACACAAACACATACACACACATACATACATGCATACACATACACACACTTACACACGCACACACACAATACACATACACACACGTGCGTGCGCACATACACACACGTATACACGCACGCAACATACACGCACATACACACATGCACACATATACACACACACAAACATACATACACATACACACGCAGTGCACACTTGGAAGCACGCACGCATGCACACGCAATCACAGAGAAAGAGAGACAAAGACAGAGAGACAAAGACAGAGACAGAGACAGAGAGACACACAGAAACACAGAGAGAGACAGACAGACAGAGAGACAGAGACAGAGTGACAGAGACACAGAGAGAGAAGGATGTATGCATTTTGATCTTCCAAAAATGACCATGCATATAGATGATTTAAAAAATAAAATACAAAAAGATAAAGAATACACAAACAAAAACACACTAACAAACCAACAAAAAACACGAATAAGGCAGTTTCCTAGCAAACAACATACGAGTTTATTCATGCAAACACGATATAAAACCATCAATTTCAAAGACACAAACAGTCGACCTGTTTCATGTATTCTGTTTGATAAGGAAGAACACTATATTTGCATTTCAACTTCATTCATCCCATGGGCGCAGTTTTATTTATTCCATTGCTTTTTCTTTCCGTTCTTTTTATTTTTAAAAACAA
>CM060330.1:49284091-49286591 GCA_030674155.1 Stramonita haemastoma
GATTTTCTTTGCCAAACGTTCAGTCAGCATATGTTATCGTCTGTCATATGTGAGAACGTACGTTGACAAATCAGGCCCAGTGTATCCGACTTCGGTGTATAAGTGTGTTTTTTCTCTGAAAAAAAGGCAGGGAGATCGACCAAGAAAGCAGAAAATAGACAAAAAGGGGGTATCAAGGAAGATAATGAACACGCAGAAGCAAATAGAAAGATGGAAAAGAGGGAATTCCTAGCATAGACCATCTCTAGGGTGGGGATGATACTGAATAGGCTATAAGACGCTATTCGAAGCTAAAGGTGGAGTGTAGCCTCGTCTTCTCTACTTTGTCTCACCGGAACATCCACACCCTTCCCCTTCTGGTAACTTACCTTCTGCTTCGTTTTGTGTGCCGCTTTCTCACTGATGATGTAAGGGGTAGTGTCCAGGTAGGGAACTCTCTCTCTCTCTCTCTCTCTCTCTCTCTCTCCTCTCTCTCTCTCTCTCTCTCTCTCTCTCTCTCTCTCTCTCTCTCAAAGCTATTTTTAGATGTTTTAATAATCTGTATTTGCTACAAGTAATACTCTCAGTAACTCCAACTCTGATTTATTTTGGTAATGTTGATGAAGAAGTGCCTTTCTGGTGTTGTCACCTACGAGCTTTTTATATGAATGTTTTTTTTTAGTGTGTGCATTACGGACGAAAAGATAATAATGTTCATACAACTTTGAAATTGTTATGGTTTGCATCTCTTTTTAAAATGGATCAACAAACAGAACCACTAAAACAGATACCTCACTCTGCTGTATCTACAATATCCTAACCTTCAGAAAAAAACAATTAAACGTGTATATGGTTGACCACATCAGTAACTTAGACCTTATCATTCCATACCAGTCAGCTTAAAGAAACCACTCATTTTACAAACTTCTAAAACTGCCTTGAAAGATGAATAAACGTTTCGTCAATTGCTTAGACAGCAACTATTGTTGTCTGTCATATGAGCAAAAATGCATCGCGCTGCCATTAAGCGCCTGGCAAAGCAGGTCTAGCGCATCTGACTTCGGCGTGAGAGAGAATTGTGATCTTTAAAGTATTTCTGGGGGAAGAACGGCAATGAGAACGGACCACGAAGGCAGAAAATAGATAAAAAGGAGGCGACAGGAAGAAAAGGAAACTAGGCAGAAACTAAAAGGGGGATAGAAAAACAGAAATTTCAAGCACGAGTTCCCAGAAGGCCGCGATGCTATTCATACTGACAGGCCCCTGGTATTTCCAAGGGAAAGGTGGTTACATAATATCAACGAAAACTAAAAAGCAGAAGTTCCTACAGTGTGATTTGATAATGCACAATATGTTAGTGTCTACACTTTGATATTTGCTTTGCCTGATTATATATATTTACATCATTGTCTGCTCGGATAAAGTCAGCCACTGTTTCCATAATCCGTGTATCTACCCAATAACTATTGTCAGGGGTTCTGTTCTATTATTTAAAAAATAATGATTTACTGTTTATTCCCGGTAAGAATTGTACATTCTGAGGAAATGATAGGATTTTACAAACCACTTATTACTTGAATCGATAAAACACTAGCATACTAAAAGATACATGTTAAACATAGGAATAAACACACATAAGCCTATCACTTTTGCATCGTCATTATTCTAGAAGCCGACGGAATCCAGAATCAATTATCAAAATTCAGTTTGAAATACTCCAGAGATTTGTTAGAGACGAATTTCTATCACATCTTCTTATCCATTTATATTCCCTTTCTGTCTTCAGTAAATATCACATTATTAGGATGCTTGATTCTTCCAATAACAGAATCTCTCTCTCTCTCTCTCTCTCTCTCTCTCTCTCTCTCTCTCTCTCTCTCTCTCTCTCTCTCTCTCTCTCTCTCTCTCTCTGCCTCACTCCCTCCCTCCACCTTCACCTTCACCTCCTCTCACCCCCTTCCCTAGCCTCCATCCTCCTCTACCCCCAACCCCCCACCCCCATCACCACCCCCCATCACCCACCCCCTACTCCAAGCGAACTACTTGGGACGACAACTACACGAAAACAGCAACTTGATCTCTCAAAGCGAGAGATGCTTCTTCCTCCCAGTGCCTTGAAACGCTTGTTGTGTCCGGTGAACAAACTCAACACAGAGGACAAAAAGAAAGAGGGCATGGGAAGAGGAGGAAGAGGAGGAAGAGGAGGAGAAGAAGAAGAAGAAGAAGAAGAAGAAGAAGAAGAAGAAGGAGGAGGAGGAGGAGGAGGAGGAGGAGTAGACAGGAGAGGAAGAGGAAGAAGATGAGAATGAGGGTGCGTTTGGAGTGGATGGGGTGGTTGTTACGAGAAGGTGGATAGAAAAAAAAAATGGGTGAGACAGAGAGAGAAGGAGGTGGTACAAACAAAAGGCCTGGAATGGGGTGGATGTGGAGGGGTGGAGGGTGGGGTGGAGGAGGCGTGGGGGGAAGTGACATAGTGGGGTGGGGGTGGGGTGGGGGTGACATGGTGGGGGTGAGGGGTCAG
>CM060330.1:49289091-49299091 GCA_030674155.1 Stramonita haemastoma
TCTAAACTTTGAATAAAAATGCAACATTGCACCAATTTCTAGCACATTTTTTTAAATGGTTTTGTATTCTTAATTTCTGGTTCAAACAAAATGTGTTATACTGATAAATGTTTGTAGGTAGGCCACACAAGTGAAAAAATTATGATTGTATGTACAGGAGATCTTGTATTAACATCTTTAGAGACATTTATTCTTTTTTAATTCTTTCATTTCTTTCTTTAGTTGTGTGTATTTTCAAAAAAGCTTTGTAAATCGAGATTTATTGCAACTAAAAGCTAGCTTCATACACATAAGACATCGCTCAAAAGGTCAAAAGGATTTAGACAGCTCGGCTTCAAACCCGTGGGTCCATGAAGTTGTGGTTTTGCATATGGTTTTGAATCTAGTGAATTAGGGGTAGGAAATTGTTCCAATCTCCCAGCCCAGATCAACTTCTCAACTTCAAGTGCAGACCTGCCAGTGCCTTAATTCCCCTTGTGGATATATACATGCAGAAGATCAAATATTCACGTTAAAATCTCGTTTTATTCATGATACCATGTGGAGGATGGGTGACCAAAACACAAACTTACCCAACATACATCCCCTATGTCGGAATGCAGCTACCTTCGTGGTGAGCAAAAACGGTCGCATACGCAAAATCTCAACATTGGTGAACCTCAGAGCTCTAAGCGAAGAACAAAAAATGTCAGATATAAATATGCTGATTTGGTAATCATGTGCAAATCTTTCCTCCAATCTTCAAACAGAAGTCTGCACGGATGAGAGATTCCATGCAATTCACCGTCTAAGAACTTTCCTGACCTACACACATTCTGAGAGTCCTGACAGCGTTGCGCGCAGAAGCCAGACAATTCATTTTTTATGCTAGAAGTGGGGATAGAGTAGGAGGGAGAGGGCAGCAACTTTACATTTCACACAGTGTTTAACAGGAAGCCAGAGTGTAACTTTTTTGTGTGAAGAGGACTTGGGCGATTGCCATTCACGTCTCCTGTAGGGCTTCTAGAGAGCTGCACTGATTTGCTCGCTCTCTCTCTCTCTCTCTCTCTCTCTCTCTCTCTCTCTCTCTCTCTCTCTCTCTCTCTCTCTCTCTCTCTCTCTCTCTCTCCTCTCTCTCTCTCTCTCTCTCTCTCTCTCTCTCTCTCTCTCTCTCTCTCTCTCAGACAGTGTGTAAAGATTTAATTTGATCAGGTAATTCCTAAGCATAAAAAAGTTGCAGAATATCTGTCTGCTGTTGAAGAAGTAGCCTTCTGTAGGAGATAATTATCTGATTTTCGTTTGGTTTTTTTGCATCAGTTACAATGATTTAGTCTTTGCAAAGTAGTTCTGGTGAGAATAAATGAAAACGTACTAGACAAAGTTACACGTGACAAAAGTGTGAAGATCAAAAAGATCAGTAAAATACGCAATAAAAAGCAGAATGATTTCCTATTCCGTTTTATCTTTGCATGAACATCTAGGTAGATTACGTCAAAGCACAACAGCTGCAAACATGGCACAATAGCGTCAATAAATTCAGTTTATTTGCCAAAGACGGAAAACGACTACTTTCATGGTGGAAAAATACGGTTGCATTTGCAAAATAATCTCACTATTGGTAAACCCTCGGAGATCTAGCATATGAACGTATGAAAATCAAGTTATAATTCTAAAATTGAAATCTTCTGGCCTAGTGCTAGTACTACATAACTGTGGGAATTGCTGGTTTTCTCATGTTTAAAAAGAGAAAAAAAATATTAAAAACAATTCAAACCTGCACACAAAAAGCACACAGATATACCGTATATCTATTTCCCTCCCACTTTCTTGATTCAGAGAACACGTAGTATAGTGTGATTCAGATTCAGATTCAGATTCAGAATATGCATTGCCATTTAAGTCATGCAGACCTATTTGACACAACAAAATAAACATCAGTTTTTATTATCTGTGTATGATTTGTGTATCTAAGGAAAAGACAAAACAAACCAAGGGGAATAAAAACTATAAGGAGAAAGAGCGTATACAATAATGAACACAAACATATCTCAAAATACTGAGAATTTTCACAATCGTTGAATACTTAGTGATCTTGTCTTATCGTTCATTATTTGATGCAATGTTGTTTGCTCAGCTGCAGCCTATTCTTGCATATAACATGGATGTTTAAGTACCCATATCAGCTTTGCTTGTTGTGCTCATTTCATGTTTTGGTGCTCGTTATTTTTAAACTAATAAAATTATGTAAACCAAATAAAGAGAAACAGAAAAATAAATGATAATCAATGGGTTCTTTATATTCCTTGGCAAGAGCTAAAAGGTTCATCAAGATAATACTGCTTGTACCCACCATTAAGGTAGCTGCATTCCGACTTCGGGGATAGCCAGTGAATACATGCTCACAGTTGATAACACGCTACCATTTTTGTCGGAGAAGACTTTCCTCACTTTGATCCTTGCTAAAAGTGCAGAGAGTCTTCCGTGACACTATTTAAATAAAAAAGGGTGACGATGTTCTTGTAGCAACGCGCTCACTCCAAGAGGAGCAACTCGAATTTCACTGGGAGAAATTTGCTGTAAGCTAGAGTGGTTTACAATACTGTACAATACTGTACAATGCAATACAATGGAATACAACGCAATACAATGTAATGCAATGCAATACAGTACAATACAGTGCAGTGCCATGCAATGCGGTGTAATGCAATACAATGCAATGCAATAGAGCACAGTACCATACAATACAGTACAGCACAGTAAGATACAATGAAATACACTACACTACAATACACTACACTACAATAAATGCAATACAATACAGTGTAATAAAATACAATATAATACAGTACAATAAGCTGCTGGCTTGTTGTTCATAGAGTTTATGTACAAAATAACCATGTTTTTCTAAATTAAAAAAATCTCTTTAAATCAAGACTTTCTGCAACACTCAGAAAAAAGAAACCCTGCTTCCATTTTCTTGAAAGGTCACTGTCCTTGAGGCATCTCACTGAAGAGCTGTTTATCAGATTGGTCTGAATTATATCAGTCATATGCCAAGTCTGAGACCATTTTGCAGTTACAGATACCTTTTTCTTACAACTCTACAGAAAAAGGAATGCGATGTAACTCAAGTGAAACAGCAACACACGACTTCGTAATTTAGACGAAAGCAGATTCTAATGGAAAGATAGAGGGCTGCGTTTGCACTGTGCTGCTGGTAAGTTGACAGGTTTACACAACCCCCACCACACCTTCACTTCAAACACATTATGCCCTTTTCAAGGCTGACGAAAAGGTTGTGAAATAGGACATGTTTGTAGTCCAGCTAATGTCAAGGGCAAAATGTGGGTAATTTTGAATGATGGAAAAAAGAAAGAGATTTCGTCTAAGAGTAATGGGTTGTTTATATACAAAATCAAAGAACAGGTATTTAGCTTGATTATTACTGTGTATTTGTTGTTAATTTTTTCACCATCCTCGGCTAATGCTCCAAGGTTCACTATTGAAGAGATTTTGCGAGTGCGATTGTTTTAACCCACCATAAAAATAGCCGCATTCTGACTAGGGATAATGCATAAGCACAGTCTTTGTGCTTTTGTCTTTTTCAACTTTTGTCATTCGTTTCTATCGGCGGCAAAGCATACTCTTTCAAATTATGAAACAGGTTTAACCTATGCGCAAGGTGTTCTGTGTGCATTCATACAAGGCACATCGATTTGCCGTTTCATCTAAAGTGCTTTCAGGGAGGTGGAGTCGGTACTGACGTGAACTCGATGTGAAAAATGCCCTTGAAGGGACGTCTTTAAGATGGCTCGATCCCAGGTTGTTAGATCACAAAGGCAATGCTCTGACCCCTAGGTATCCCCTCTCCCAACCCAGAATTACAATTCCATTTTTATATAACCCTATGATAATTACACACTATATCAAGCTGTGTCTGATATACAAGAAATGAATAAATGACTCTTTTCTTATTCCTCAGCTAGAGCTCCGAGGTGTTTACCGATGATAAAATGTTGTGTATGTGTCAATGTTTAACCCACTATCAAGGTAGCCGCATTCCATCCTCGGGGTAGAATAAATGACTGTGATAGCAAGCGTGTAAATTGAACATACTTTTTATAATATCCGTTTTAAAGTAATGCTCTTTATTTTATTTTATTTATTTATTCATTCATATATTTATATATTTATTTATTTTACATTTTTTTATGAGAGTCATTCTGTAAAACACCCCAGGCAAATGGTCACTTTTTAATGGAAACACGTTTGACCTCTCACAAACTTCTTGGCCCAAGGAATAAGTTTAGGGAAGATGGGAAACTGCATACTCCTCTGGAGATATTTTTAGACGTAGGGTTCTTGACCTTTACGATACAGACAAGAGAACGTGACCGACTAAAAAGCCATCAATCACAGAGCACTGACAGACACAGGCTACAGGTACACGGGGAAACACTCTGCCTGGACTGGACACTGAGAGAAAGAGTAGCCGTTCTTTTTCACACCCACACCTGCTACATTTTCTGAAGTTACGAAAGATTACGCCTGTATGTGCATGCACATACATGCGCGGTTTCTTAGTTTGTGAGGGGATATATGGAAAGAAGCGTACAGACAATCACAGAAACACCGTATGCAAACACATAACATTAATGTGAATACACAATCACACGCATACACACAAACATACACACACACACACACGCGCGCGCGCGCGCGCGCGCGCGACAGATGCGCGCATTCACACACACACACACACACACACACACACACACACACACACACACACACACACACACACACACACAAAGAAGAAGAAGAAGAAGAAGAAGAAGAAGAAGAAGAAGAAGAAGAAGAAATTATGATGAAAATTTTAAAAAGCAACCTAAGAAAAAAAGCAACTACATCAATACAAAAAATGACGTCAACCAAATACTCACCCGCCCAAAAAAACCCAAAACAAAACCCAACCCCGACAGACTAAACATGCCCATCCCACAGAAAGAAACAACAACAAAGTTATTATAAAAAAACAACACACTTTTGTACCTGTATCTAGTCACCTGTCTGTTCAAAGGCACTACTCAGAGATTATTTTGCTCACGTTTCTCTTCTTTGTCTTTTCTTGGAAGAGAAAAAAGTTCGGGGAGGGAAGGGTGGGCGGGGATGTCTTTCCCCTTCATGTTCCTCTTATCTTGTCACAGGTCTGATTTCTGAGATGAGAATATAAAGTGATGGATAGGGGGATTCCCCGCTGACGGTGCTAAAAGTTTCTGGGTTTAATATCTTCTTGAATCTGTTTCTAAACTTGCACTTTTCTTCCTGTTCCGCTAGAAGTTGACTGGCGTGGATTTGCAATAGAGTGGAGTGCAGTGCAGTGCAGTGCAGTGAAATGGAGTGTTGTAAAGTGTAGTGTAGTGTACTGCTCTGTAGTGAAGTGCACTGGACTGCACTGCACTTCACTCCATTGCATTACATTTAACTACACTACATTACAGTACTTCTTAACACTCCACTCCCCTCACTCCACTCCCCTCCACTCCACTCCACTCCACTCCACTCCACTCCACTCCACTCCACTTTACTACTTTGCATTATACCTCACTACACTACACAAATGGAAATGAACATGTACCCGTGCACACACAGACACAGACACATAAACACACACAAACCACACCACACCACACCACACCACACCACACCACACCACACCACACCACACCACACCACACCACACCACACACACCACACCACACCACACCTCACCACACCACACCACACCGCTCTACCCCTACATCACCCCATCCCACATAACACACACACACACACACACACACACACACACACACACACACACACACACATACACACACACATACACACACACACATTGCTTTGTTTAATATCCCTCAAAACAGGTGCGTCAGATCTATTTCTAAATCACCGTTCCATTACCACACCACACTACATCTCACTTTACCACACCATAAAACACGCCATTCGAAAGGACACCATACCACTTCACACTACACACACACCAAACACTACACCATACTTCACTCCACCTCTCACCACATCGCACAACACCACCCCACACCACACCACACCTCACCACACCACGCCACACAATCCCACACCACACCACACCCCACACCACCCCACACCCACACCACACCCAACCTCACCCCTAACAGACAATGCACCACTCCTATTCATCTGAAGCAGTATTGCCTACAACACATAGACGTATTCTCTCTCTCCACACTGTCTGATCTTGTTCTGAAGCCTGGCTCACTTTCTTTATGTCGGTTCCTGTTGATGCAGATGATCTTCTGTGAGACGCTAATGCCTCTGTGAATTGCAGTTCTGATTTTGATTTACTCTGAATCCTGTTAGCGCTGGAAAAGGTCGGGGGAGGAGGGGGGGGGAGTAGAGGGAAAGGTGTGTGTGTGTGGGGGGGGGGGTGGAAGAAGAAGGGGGTGGAGTAAGTGTGGAAAGGAAAGGATGTGGGAGGGGGGGGGGTAGAGTGGGTGGGCCAACCGGTTACCGGGTATAGTCTGTTATTTGGAATTTCTCATTTAAGTGTGTGTGTGTGTGTGTGTGTGTGTGTGTGTGTGTGTGTGTGTGTGTGTGTGTGTGTGTGTGTGTTTGCGTGTTTGTGTGTTTGTGTGTTTGTGTGTGCTGTGTTGCGTTGTGTTGTGGTGTGGTGTGGTGTGTGTGTGTAAGTATGTGTGTGTGTGTGTGTGTGTGTGTGTGTGTGTGTGTGTGTGTGTGTGTGTGTGGTTCTGCACATGTGCATGTTTCAGAGAGAGAGAGAGAGGGAGAGAGAGGGGGGAGGGACAGACAGACAGACACAGACAGACAGACAGACAGCGACAGAGACAGACAGGCAGACAGACAGAGACACAGAGACACAGACTCACAGAGAAACTACACTCGCAAGTTTACACCAAAGTGTTTAAAATGTCTCACTAAAACGAAGACCAAACGTCATTTCGCTCCTTATTACCGTTCCTCCTTTACCCGTTTTCTGGAAAATGAACAGGTGGTTTGGTCACTGTAGAAATCAGTTCATTTCCCACACATACCGCTTTTTTTTTTCTATAGAAAGTTATTACTTGGAAATGGAATTTTTAAGCTTCTGACAGCAGTTAATTGTGTTTTGTGGCTTAGTTCTAGTTTTCAGTGCAAAGTTGAAAAATGGATTATTTTTATGTTGCTATTTCCCATAGTTGGACTGCTGCTGGTAAATGATTGCATAGAAGAAAACCTCATGTGTGTCAGTGTGTGTGTGTGTGTGTGTGTGTGTGTGTGTGTGTGTGTGTGTGTGTGTGTGTGTGTGTGTGTGTGTGTGGATTTCATGGAATTAATCTGTTTTTTTAAGCTACCATTAACTAAGGGACTACAGAACTCTATCTGTTACTTTGTGAGTCAGTCATATCCTGTATTTTATTTTCTTTCTTCTTTCTATAGCTTATGATTTGTTGTTGCTTTTTTTATTCGTTTCTATGTTGTTACGTTTTATTTGTTTATGTGTTTATTTTTTTCTTTGCAGTATCAGCAACAAGAAAAACATGGCCGGCTGTAATATGGATGGTCTTTTTGATAGTATTACAAATTATTTTGAAGATTTTTTTCCCCTCTATAAAGTGTAGAGCTAAAATGCATGTCACCCACAGTACACTGTATCTTGGTACCTAGGAACAACACCACACTATACAACTTTCCTGAAATCAGGATTTTTTTTTCACTTATTTTTAAGGATTATTAGCTGCTTATCTTCCCATACCAAAACTGAAGCTTGGCAAATGAATGTTTTTTCACAGATGTTTTTACTATTCCGTCAGCATTTTGCCGTTGAGTTTATGAAGAGGTGAAAGTCTGTGGGGGTCTGTCTTTTAATCTGTATCTGACGCTTTTCTTAGCCCTGAGTGTGAGAGGGGTCGGCTGTTTGCCTTGTGGGTATGTTTGTTATCATTAGTCTTTGTGTCTGTCAGTACTTCGTGTGTGCTTCTTATTTCTTGAAGTCATAGTCTAGTCGAGATGTTGGTTCTTTTTCTGGGATACTTACGTCTGAATCTCATTTTTTGTTCTATTTCTGTCTTTTTTGTCCTGTATTTTTATGTATTTTTCTTCTTTTAGTTTTATTTTTCTAAGTTTCTTTCTTATTTTTCTGTCTCGCTTTCTTGCTTTCTTTATTCTGCTGTTTATTTTTCCTTCTTTTTTCTTTCTCTTCTTTCTTTCTTTCTTTCTTTCTTTTTTCTTTTCTTCTTCTTTCTTTTCTTTCTTTCTTTCGATCTTTCTTTCGTTCTTTTCTTTCTTTTTTTTCTTTCTTTTCTTCTTTCTTTCTTTCTTTCTTTCTGTTCTTCTTTCTTCTTTTCTTTCTTTCTTTCTTTCTTTCTTTTTCTTCTTTCTTTCTTCTTTCTTTCTTTCTTCTTTCTTTCTTTTCTTTCTTTCTTTGTATTTCTATCTTCTTTACTCTGTGCGTTTACTTTACTCTTACTTCCTATCACCATAAAACACAAATAAATCGACTGGTGAACAATAATTTGTAAATGCTTGACTATTAAACGTTACACACTATGAAGTATGTACCTTTATGGATTGAGGTTTTGCTTTTTGCCCTTTTTTTTTGCAACCATCTGAAAGGTGACTTGAAGTGTAAGATCTGTCACGTGCATATTTGAACACTTGCATGTGCATATTACACACAGTGCAGTGAAGGACAGGGAGGGCTGCTGTAACACATGCTGACCTGGGAGATCCTAAACATCTCCCATTTCTGAACTAATCCACCAGGCTCAACCAGAATCAGAAACCCACTATTTCAGACTTCAAGATCATTACACACCACAATCAAAAGTCTCTAACACTCTAACCACTGGGCTAATTTTGCCTACAAGGGGCTACCACAACACCTACCCGCACACCTGTTGGTTTTGAAGTTGGAAGGTTTACAGCCCTGCCCCATCCCCCAGAAGCTGGCGAGATGGTTTCAGATACTGATGCTGTGTCTGACAGCTCAGCACTCTGAGGACTCGGCTATCACCTGCATCTGTTCCCCTCTCCTCCATTAGGTAGAGGGTTAGTGTGCAGGGTTGGGGAGACTTAGAGAGCATGGATATGGATTGAACTGGAATCTAAGGGGAGAAACCTGTATTGTTCAATATTTTTTTTTATCCACAATATGAATGCTTTCCTCAGCAATGAGTGTGAGAAATCTAGTAGTTTGCTTTTGGATATGTTTGTGATTCTTAGTCTTTGTGTCTTTTAATGCCTTGCAGATGGATCTTTTGGGGTGGATTTTTGTTGGTTTTTTATGTTGAGATTGTCCAATTGTTGAATTATGTTTATTTCCTTGGAGACTTATGTCTGAAGCTCATTATTTGGGCTTTTCTTTTTTTCTCTCTTTTTATGTGTCGATCTTCCTTTCTTTCCATATTTTTTCCTCTTTTTAGTTACTTTTTTTTCCAGCTGTCTTTTTGTTCCAGCTGTCTTTCTTTCCATCTTTCTTTAACCTCCATGCTCTATTTCTCCAGCTTTCTTAATTTCTTTGTGTCCATTATGTGACTTTGTATAGGAAATCTTTCATTCATAATATGACCCTTTCACCAAAATCATAAATTTTCTAAACAATAATAAAATTTTGCAAGTATTTGATCTTTAAATATAACAGCATAGCAGTATAGTTATTTATATGTATTTGCAACATAATACATGCTAACTTAAAGTATGGTATCTTTTACACGCACACTTAAGCACTTGCATATACATTTCTACAAAGTACAATGAATGACATGGAGGGCTGTTGCAACACATGCTGACCTGGGAGATACTAAACATCTCCAATTTCTAAACTAATCCACCAGGATCAACCAAAATCAGAACCCCCGTTATTTCAGACTTCAAGATCATCACACACTACAATCAAAAGTCTCTAACACCCTAACCACTGGGCTAATTTTGCCTACAAGGGGCTACCACCACACCTACCAGCACACCTGTTGGTTTTGAA
>CM060330.1:49304091-49309091 GCA_030674155.1 Stramonita haemastoma
CTATTTTCTGCCTTCTTGATCCATTCGCTTGCTTCCTCTCTCAAAGAAAACTTCAAAGATAACGATTTTCTTCCATGATTAAGTCAGATTCACTGTGTCGGACATGTCAGGCGCTTAGCAGTGAAATGCATTTTCACTCATATGGCATACAACAATAGTTGCTGTCAGAGCGTCCGACGAAGAGGAATAATACAAAATCATATAGAAAACTTAACACAGAGACAACACTTTCAAGCCACGCAGTTCAACTTGCGCTGCACACGCGTTTGGGCGCGTGTCCGCGCGCGCGCCACACACACACACACATACACACAAACACATATACATACACACATACATACATGCATAAATATACACACACTTACACACGCACGCACACGCATACGCACACAAACACATGTGCGCGCGCGCACACACACATGTATGCACGCACGCACATACACACACATACACACATGCACGCATATACATACACACAAACATACATATACATACACGCGCAGGCACACTTGGACGCAAGCACGCACGCACACACAATCACAGAGAAAGAGAGACAAAGACAGAAGACAACCAGAGACGGAGACAGAGAGAGAGAGAGAAGAGAGAGAGAGAGAGAGAGAGAGAGAGAGAGAGAGAGAGAGAGAGGAGAGAGAGAGAGAGAGAGAGACAGAAGAGAGACAGACAGAGACAGAGAGACAGAGAGACAGAGACAGACAGACAGACAGAAAGACAGACAGACAAATTCAGACAGACAGACAGACAGACAGTCAGACAGACAGAGAGAGAGTGACAGAGACAGAGAGAGAGAGAGAAGGCTGTATGCATTTTGATCTACCAAAAATGACCATGCATATAAATGATTTAAAAAATAAAATACAAAAAGATAAAGAATACACAAACAAAAACACAATAACAAACAAACAAAAACACGAATAAGGCAGTTTCCTAGCAAACAACATACGAGCTATTCATGCAAACACGATATAAAACCATCAATTTCAAAGACAGAAACAGTCGACTTGTTTCATGTATTCTGTTTGATAAGGAATAAAACTATATTTGCATTTCTTCTTCATTCATCCCATGGGCGCAGTTTTATTTATTCCATTGCTTTTCTTTCCGTTCTTTTTTTTTCGAAACAACAAACATGGATAGTTTTCAAAATAGCTGGTACAAGAAGAAGCACGATGGGCAATAGGTGATAAAAAAACATGCGTGAAATTTGATTCCTTTGTATTCTTCCCACTCAGCGCTTTCCATTGAAAAAAATGCATATATATATATATATATATATATATATATATATATTTTATATAATATATTATATAATATATATATATATATATATATATATATAAACTTTGAAGAGTGAAGATGTGTTTTAGTATATTATCTTTCTTCTCAGTGCGTACACAGGTGTGTGTTAGTGTGTACGTGTGTATGTGTATGTGTGTATGTGTGTTGTGTGTGTGTGTGTGTGTGTGTGTGTGTGTTTAAAAAAAATGCACGTAACGGGCCCACAGGCACCCCTCTCCCCTCCCCCCCCCCCCCACACACACACACACATACACACACACACTCTCGGTAGCAAATGTCAATAGCAACTTTCACACTTACTTCAGCATACGCGTTTTCTGCAGAGACTAGGCCACACATTATTCACCAGTGCATACATGACCATGACATGACATACATACATTTTACTGCAAATAGATCCCGTGACATCAGGAGTGCATTGAGTCGCCGGTTTGGCAGTTATTTGCTAAGTAAATTTTCCTCCCCCCCCCCTCGCTTCACCTTTCCCCTGATCTAGTTCCCTGTAGATGTGGTGTTGCGTGCATCCACTACTCCGCACGCTATGACATGTGCGCTTCAGCTAGTGCGCGTTTGTGTGTGTGCATGGGCATATGCCTCTGTGTGTTGGTCCTTTATTTGTATTATTATGTCCTCGTGTGTGTGTGTGTGTGTGTGTGTGTTGTGTGTGTGTGTGTGTGTGTGTGTGTGTAGTGTGTGTGTGTGTGTGTGGTGTGTGTGTGTGTGTGTGTGTGTTTGTATGTGTGTGTGTGTGTGTGTGTGTGTGTTTGTATGTGTGTGTGTGTGTGTGTGTATGTTTGAGTGTGTAGGCGTGTGTGGACGTGCGCGTATATAGATCTGTGCAAGTGCATGGGGCGAGTTAAGCTTTTGTCAGACATTCTGTTTCTGTACTCATTAGTATATTAATACAGTTTTATACTTATGCTGAATCTATTTGAAGTGCAATTTCTGTAGACAGACAGAGACAGACAGACAGACAAACAGCCAGACAGAAAAAAGACCCCCAAAAATCCAGAGAGATAGGGACAGACAGACGGAGAAAGAGAGACATCCAGACAGACATACAGAAAGATTAAGAGTTTAGAGACAGCTATTTCTTAAAATGTTTCCAGTTCAAAATGTGATTTTTCAAACCTGTCAAAACACGAAGTCTGCTTATTTAGCAAGGATACCAACAGTTCGCACAGAACGAAAAACCAACCACACGACGATCCATCATCTATTGCACAGATGGTGCACGAAGGTACGTGCAGATAAGTTTTCAAGAACTGGTCTGATCATCACATAACTGCAGGTAGATGTATTTCCCGGGCCTGTCAGAGTATGTTCTGAAAGGATAATATTGTGACTGTTAGCTTGAAGTTGCGTGGTGAAATGTACAGAATGATGAGTCATCTCAGCTTAGCTTTCGTATCTTGCTCAACATAAGGGCGGGGGAGGGGGGGATGCCCGCGGGGGGGGGGGGGGGGGGGGGGGGGGTGGTACTATACATCTGTTTTTTTCTTTCAATCTGACATGACACTTTGCTTTAACATAATACGCAAAAGCAAAAGTGTCATGTCAGTTTGAAGAAAAACACATTATTTGGACGTCAGATTTACGGTTGGGAGAGGGGAGGGGAGAGGGGGGAGGACTGATAGTTTATATCCATCTGCTTCCGTTAGGATAGAAGAAGAAGCAAGACTTACCTCCATCCCAACACTCAAAAGGAAACGACAAGAACGATAAAAGAGATCACAAATACGAAAGTAGGAATCGAAAAAACAAGAGAAGAGACAGAAAGAAAATCGATAAAAAGTGATCATTCCATGGAAATATAGAATCTTTAAAACACCACTGTGAGTGTGTGTGTGTGTGTGTGTGTGTGTGGGGGGGGTGTGTGGTGTGTGGGGGGGGTGGTGGTGTGTGTGTGTGTGTGTGTGTGTGGTGTGTGTGTGTGTGTGTGTGTGTGTGTGTGTGTGTGTGTGTGTGTGTGTGTGGTGTTGTGTGTGTGTTTTACGTGTTTAAATTAGAGTCAAAAAACACAATAAGAAGTAAAAAAGTAAAGCATTGGCAAATTTTCTGCATATTTGTACCTTGAGAAATCGTAGAAATGCCTTTCCTGTTAAAGACTTAACAAGGAACTGGCAGAACTGGAGACCATCAGGATTAGACACTTATTGCTTCGACATCTCTACCATCTGATTTAAGTGTGTGTCGAAATTTGCCGATACGGTACGAATGTAACTAGTCTTCAAGTCTGAAAAGTTTTATCGTTAAGAAAAGAGTTTTATCTTCACAGTGTACTTTCAGGCCAATAATGCAGCTTGTAAGTATTCGACTTCTTTTTTCTTCTTTTTTTAGTCATCGAACACTCGGATAGCAACTATTGAAGTGTGTCATTAATTTTGAGCAAAAATGCATTGTGCTGCCGTTAAGCGCCTGACAAGTTTAGGCTCTGCTCATCAGCGTGCGATATAGTTGTTATGTTTGATGTGTTTCTGGAAAAACTACAGGAGAATGAGGCAAGAAAACATGAAAATAGCCGAAGAGGAGGTAACAGGAAGAAAAATAACAAGCCAGATACAAATAGATGGGCAGAATAAAAATAATGCCTACCACATAATTTCCAGAATTTAGAGGGATGCTATTTAAGGAGATAGGCCCCCAGCGTTTTCCAGAAGGGGGTGGGGGCTGTTCGAATATTTTCAGCTTATTGACTCAGTCGTCTGGAATTATCATTTTGTTGAGAAAAAATATGTTGACAATAACAGAGATAGAACAACAGAAGAAAAAAAACCCAGAAGTTTAGAAACAAATGTTTACAATAACGATTGCCTGGATATATATATCTACATACATGCAATATATATATATATATATATATATAAATATATATATATATATATAGTATATATATTATATATTATATATATATTATATATATATATATATATATATATATATATATATATATATATATATATATATAAACACTGTGTAGATAGCTGAGTTAAAGAACGCCTAGATTGGCAGTACGTCAGCAAAGTCTCACCTGTCAGCATCACTGAGTACAGTGCTAGCCTTCGCAACCAATGACACCCACATTATCCATCTTCTCCATTTGCTCCGGTCTCCGCTGGATCTGCTGATTTCATGGTTTCTCATGCCACAGGATTCCGTGATGTAGCAACGTAAAAAGATTTTCTTTTCTAATTTAATGAAAGTGTATAAACAGCTAAAGAGGAAGCAGCTAAGTACATGGAGTAGTGAGTCAGTAGACAGATACAGACATGAAGAGAGGAGAGAGAGAGAGAGAGAGAGAGAGAGAGAGAGAGAGAGAGGAGAGACAGAGACAGAGACAGAGACAGAGACAGAGAGACAGAGAGAGACAGAGACAGACAGACAGACAGACAGACAGACAGACAGCAGACAGACAGACAGGCAGACAGGCAGGCAGACAGACAGACAGACAGAGACAGACAGACAGACAGACAGACAGACAGACAGACAGACAGACAGACAGACAGAGACAAAGACAACAGAGACAGAGACAGCGAGACAGAAAGACAGACAGAGAGTGTGAGAGAGAGAGACAGAGACAGACAGACAGATAAACAGACAGACAGACAGACAAAGAAAAAAAACACAATCAACAAAAAGATGGACAGATCCACATGGCAGTCAACGGACAACCGCAGAAAAAA
>CM060330.1:49319091-49321465 GCA_030674155.1 Stramonita haemastoma
ATTCTTTTATTTTTTTTATATATTCTTTAGTTAGCCATTGAGGAAACATCGAAGTTTTCTTTCCTGAAAGATATTTCCATGCAGCTTTCATTCATGATTTAGAAAGAAAATATCTACTAAATATTCATTCCACTGAATTGTGTGTTTTGCATATAGACAAAGAAAACTCGATACTGTCAACGGAGATAGAATTTGGAAGTGGACATGCAGACGAAGGTTACGGAATGATATTATCAAAAAAAAGAACTTTAAAATCTAGTGACCAAGTTAAAGTT
This sequence comes from Stramonita haemastoma, assembly GCA_030674155.1. Classification (NCBI taxonomy): domain Eukaryota; kingdom Metazoa; phylum Mollusca; class Gastropoda; order Neogastropoda; family Muricidae; genus Stramonita; species Stramonita haemastoma. The sequence goes on from CM060330.1 coordinate 49,319,367, forward strand.
GAAATAACTCATATTGCTAAGTAAAAAATATAGAAAAACAAGCCCCAAAGTACACACACACACCACACACACAACACACACACACACACACACCACACACACCACACACCACACACACACACAATATCAAAATCTTTGCGGAGAACTTAACTTCGAGTTTCCATTATCTTTTTTCTCTTTTGTTTTCTCTGATTCAGTCATTCATATTTGTGCTTAGATTTTGCTTTTTTGCAAGAGGGGGGCGGGGGTGGTGGTCACTTTGCATCCTTTAATGGAAAGGGAGGAGGTCGGGCAGAATCTCTCAATTTTTCCTGCCAAGCACAAAATACGTCGTCCCGAAGTATAAGAGGCAGAGAGTGGAAAAGCAGGAAACACGGGATTGATATTCGTTTCTTTTTACTTCGATGATACTGGAATGAGATCTCATGTGCTTTTTTACAGCCAGTCCCTGTATGTGTGCAGTTTTGTCAGTTTTGTCATCTGTTCCAAGCGGCACACATTAGCCTACTCCGAAAAGTGGAACGGGTTTTAACGTGTGCGCAAGATGTTCTGCGTGCGTTCACACATGGGATCTTGGTTTATATTCGCATCCAAAAGACTAATTGGAGGGAGTGGAGCTGGCCTGATGTTAACTCTAGAGGAAAAATCCTCTTAAACAAGATTCGAACCCGGGTCAGCGAGTCACAAGCGCATTTCTCTGACCACCAAGCTATCTCGTACCACCATCACTCTCATGATGAGCAAGATGCAAAAGCTAATTTGAGGTGATCCATCATTCTACAGATTTCACTAGGCAATTTGCATTTCAAACTGACAGTCACAATATTACCATTTCTGAATAGACTTTATGCAGACGGAGACTGGATGTAAAAAAGTAATATAACTGCTTTATATCATGATCCTCAAAAAAAAAGAGAATGAAATTCATGTACCAAATCGGTAAAGAGAGAAATTGAACTTAACAGCACAAGTCACGTAATTGAGGGCAGCAGAAACACTTAACTCAATAACACTTCATTACTTTCGGATTCAAAACACGAATGTCTCTTCCCTCCTACACCCCTTCCCCCCTCCCCCCCTCCCGCGCCAACACAGAACTAACTGACCCTCTCCTCATTTCTGATTGCAAGACGTGTTTTTTTTTTCTGTGCAGCAAACAGAATTTGACACACGATTCCAAATTTTATTAACTATCAAAGATAAGGAAACATACGGTGTCCAGTTTCAAATATGAGTATAAGAAACAGAATCTATGTTTGGTTTTCGAGCTTCATCTTAAGCATCGGATCAAATTTATTCCATCTTGGAGATTCCAGGTACCTGCCAGTGCAAATAAATAGTAGCCCCATCTTCTGAGAAATAAGTGTTAGGAATTATGTTTTTTCTATCCACCCTCTTTGTTTCTGCTTTATTCCCTTTTTGTACTATCGCTTCCATCATTGTCTATTTTTGCCTTGTAGGTCCATTGTCCTGTCTGTTTTTGTTTTCCAGAAAGACTTAAACGAGAGTAATTTGCTTCCACGCAAGAGTCGCATGCGCTGGATTCTGATTTGTCAGGTGCTTAATGGCAGCGTGACGCTTTTTCGCTCCTATGATAGACATCAATAGTTGATGTCAGTGCATACGACAACGACTAAGAAGTAGATTGATGTTAGACCAAAATGACACAAAATATATTTTTGTAAATTTCAAAAACCAAGCCTTATCCTACTCTTGGGTTTGTACACAGATATCCTTAGCACATGAGTGCATTTTTCCATTATCCTCGAAGTAAAAGAATAAATGAAAAAAAAACTATGTCCCAAAAATCTAATCAATGTTTTTTTCTTAACTGCTTTGAACTTGACAGGGTTTCACACAATTGAATTCGAATCATGAAACAAACAAAAAATGGGGGGAAAAAAACAAAACATTTCCGGGTCAGAAAAACTCTTAACACGAGAAAACAAAGCAAAACAAAAACGAAACAAAAACAAAACAACAACACAAAGAAGAGTTCCATCGCCTATACATCTTTTCCAGGTCTTCTTAGTGACATTTTGCAGTCTGCTTCCAACTGCAACACACTCTGCAATTTGTCTTCTGAAAACTTGTTACTT
>CM060330.1:49331565-49336565 GCA_030674155.1 Stramonita haemastoma
ACAATCAGCACACATTATCAGCAGACTGCTGACCCCGAAAGGTCAGATCCCCAAGGGAAACCACCTACAGGTTTGGCTTATCTGCCCATCACCTCGCAGTTCTGCAACTGCAGCCATTTTTCAGGCTGTTTAAATGTTGACAGGTGGAAAAGGTCATTGCGTGTGTGCTTCTGTTTTCTTTTCTACCTCACCTTTTGCTTAAAAGCATGCGAGTGTGTGCACATACACTCACACTAACATACACACACACATGCACACACACACACACACACACTCACACACACACCTACACACACACATGCACGCATATGTATGCGCGCACACAACACAAACACACATTGCTTTCCTTTTCTTTTTGAAATTAAAAAACCCTTTAAAATCAGACTGACTTAAGTGCAAAACCCCAAAGATTATTATGTTACAGACAACATTTTCAAATCACGTTTTTCGTTCCTTCTAAATCATTTGACATTGGACTACTTTTAATCCTGAAAGACTTAAAAGGTAATAATGCTTTCCTATACAAGGCTGGATACACTTGGTCTGATTTATCAGGTGCATATTTGCAGCACAATATTTTTCTCTTATTTGACAGACAACAATCATTAAAGAGCAACTAGAGAACTATTCCTGACAACATTTTGTAGGAAACGGAAACACTGTGATAAAGAAACAAGAACACATACAAGCAGGAAAAATAATTGACATGTTCTTCCCAAGAGAGAGAGCAGCCTAAATCTCAAGCTGAAAAATCTCTCCAGACAAAATTGCATACAAATACAAATACAAACACAAACAAAACTTCTGGTTCTCAACAAATTGCAAAAAAACATCACAGGAGTGGCCCATTTGCCACAGAGACACTGTAAGTGTATGCATATTCATCAATACCAATGTGCACGTGTTGCCCTCCAGCCAATCCCAACTCATTCCCCACTCCCAGTGTGGTCAGATCTGTCCATCCATCAACACTGCCAATGTGTGACAATCAGCAGACAATCAGCACACCTTATCTGCAGACTGCTGACCCCAAAAGGTCAGATTCCGAAGGAAAGCCACCTACAGGTTTGGCTTATCTGCCCCATCACATTAAAGAAGTTCTGCAGTCAGCAAGTGCGTAGACAAATACAGAAAGAAGGAAAGAAAAAAATAAAGATGGAAAGAAAGTGAGAAAGAAAGAAAGAAAGACAGAAAAGAAAGAAAGAAAAGAAAGAAAGAAAGAAAGAAAGAAAGAAAGAAAGAAAGAAAGAAAGAAAGAAAGAAAGACAGAAAAAGAAAGAAAAGAAAGAAAGAAAGACAGAAAGAGGCAACACAGACGAAGACAGACAGAACACACACACACAGACACACAGACAGACACACACACACACACATCACACAAACCACACACACACACAACACACACACACACACACACACACACACACACACACACACACACACCACACACACACACACACACACGGATACATGTACGAAAACATGAAATAATCATTTTGAGTCTAAATGGTTAGTAAAACGTTCCTCATATTCTTTAAATTTTACAAAAAAACTGTTTTCTTTAACCACCCTTTTTATTTGTTCCAAGGTAATAAGGTCCAGAATGCTAATTTCAAAATTGATAATGGATTAAGTCTTCACACTGACAGATAGATGGAATTGATGGCCAAATGTCCAGGTAAAAGGATAGACAGGTAGACTGAAAGACGAAATAATGTTAAAATTCATGGATATGTGGTTAAGGAGTGGTAATTTGGTGATGGAAAATTGGTCACAAGCTCTAAGTTAAATCATTGTATCCAGGGCAGTCAGATCATTTAGAACAGTTGCAACAAGGACGTATTCTGGTGCTACTTTATGACAAAATCACAACAACACAATTTCTTTTCAAGGGGTAAAACCAGCATGCACACAGGTGTCATGTTTAGACACCATCCATGAGGGGAAAAAATGGGTAGGTGCTGCACTTGTGGCGACACGCTCTCCCCGGGGAGAGCAGCCCGAATTTCACACAGAGAAGTCTGCTGTGACATAAAGTGGTATAAAATAAAAATAAATAAAATGAATAATCTATTTACCAGTAGACTGAGATTTATTTTTACACATACAAAGCAGGCGCGCACTCACTAACCCTCAAGCCAAACATCTCCCATTCCACACACACACACACACACACACACACACACACACACACACACACACACACACACACACACACACACACACACACACACACACCCTCTGTGTCAGTCTCACCCCCCCCCCCCTATCCGTCAGCATTGCCAGTCTCTATATCAACAGCCTCTCACATCACAGTGCATTATCTACAGACACCTAGTCCCTAAAGGTCAGATTCCACTGGGAGCGAGTCCTGGGTCAGAATCAACAAAGCCAGTACTCAGTGAGGCTCTGCAAACACTGTCACCTGCCTGTGATGGGGCAACTGACAGATGGAAAAGAGAAGTGTCGTAATGATGCAAGCCTTGATTTTATACTCATTCTCCCAGTCACACATGTCCATACATGTACACGTGCTTATTCAGCTCAGGAGCTCTCATGCACACACACGCACGCACGCACGCACGCACGCATGTACGCACGCACACACACACACACACACACACACACGCGCGCTCGCGCACACACACACACACACACACACACACACACACACACACACACACACACACACACACACACACACACACACACACTGTCTATCTCTCTGTCTGTTTGTCTGTCTCTGTCTGTCTGTCTGGCTGTCTGTTTTCTATCTGTCTGTCTGTCTATCTGTCTCTGTCTGTCTGTCTTCTGTCTGTGTGTCTCTATTTGTCTGTCTGTCTGTCTGTCTGTCTGTCTGTCTGTCTGTCTCTGTCTGTCAGTCTGTCTGTCTGTCTGTCTGTCTGTCTGTCTGTCTGTCTGTCTGTCTGTCTGTCTGTCTGTCGTCTGTCTGTCTGTCTCTCTCTCTCTCTCTCTCTCTTTTCTCTCTCTCTCTCTCTCTCTCTCTCTCTCTCCTCTCTCTCCTCTCTTCTCTCTCTCTCTCTCTCTAACTCAGTTTACAGTACATTCAAGCGAGTGCATACATACATGCTACCCTCTGACCAATCACCTCACTTTCCACACACACTGTGTCGGGTTTGATGTCCCCATCCATCAGGATCGCCAATGTTTCTGAATCAGTGACCAGTCACAGCACATTACCTACAGGGTACTGACCCGGAAAGGTCAGATTCCAGAGGAAGCCATCACAGGTTAAGCTCATTATCAGCATTTCACCAAAGCTGGAGCAACACAGTCAATGTTTCCGTCATGTGACAGATGACAGATGGGGAAAATTGAAATGTCCTCACAGCCTTTGATTTCATTTTCACCATTCCGTCTGAAATATGAATACATGAGAACCAGTCTACCTCCCCCCCCACACACACACACACACCACACAGACACACTCCATTAGCTTTTAATATAAAAAAAAAATATAGGAGCAGATTCTTTTCCTTAAATGTCACAATACCACAGATTTTTTTTTTTCAGATGACATTTTATTCCCTTCATTTTCACTTTTGGAGTTAGTTGGGAAATAGTGTGTCCTACTTTTCATTTCAAATGACACATAACATTAATTTTGAAGAAGCATGGACATATATGCACTAGCCAAGTCTCCCTTCTCTCCTCACCATCTGCTCAGTCTGATCACTCTATCCATCAGGATTGCCAATGATAGTAAATCAGCAGTCAGTCACGGACACATTACCTATAGGCTACTAACCTCTGAAAGGGCATAGTCCCGGTAGGGGCTACACCCAGGGTAATCTCGACAAAGCCACTATACCGATGCTCTACAAACATGGCTATCCTGTCCGGGGGGGGGGGGGGGGGACAATTTACAAAGGGGAAAGACAGAATGTCTTCTATGGTCTTGAGCTCATTATCATACATTTCTTCTAGCGGAAACACAAACGGATGCAGGCATGCGACTGCACACACACACACACACACACACACACACACACACACACACACACACACACACACACACACACACACACACACACACACACACACACACAACACATATGAAACAGGTTGTGCATTTGCCATTTTAAAAAGTTGACGTCAGAAATTTAAGTCGAAAGGGAAGAAAGCCAGTTAATCATTGACAATTTTTTCAAACAATATCGTTCTACTTTATTCAAGTGTCATTATGTCTAATTGGCAGCCAGCCTTATTAGTTTGTTTGCTTAGTTTTATATATTTTATATATAAATATACATATGTTTCTAATTGGTGAGTTGGACATAAACGTGGACGGATGGAAGGAAGGGAGGAAGAAAGGATGGATGGATAGAATGATTAATGAAATCATGACAAACAGATGGCTTAAGAAACAGAACCAATTCCTGATCAAAATGAGACAATAAAATATCGTTCATGATTATATCAGATTTGCAGTCAGTCTTACTTTACTTTAACGATTTCGGATATGACACAAAAAAAACACACAACCATAAGAAATGGATGAGATAGACAGATGAATGTATCGATAGATGGTAGGGTGGACGGAAAGAGGAAGGATGAATGGGTTGGTTGATGAAATAATGATGGACAGATGGATTAGGAACGAGTAAAGAATTCTGATTAAAAAAAAAAAAAGACTCATAGAGTTGAAACTTTGAAGATAATTGCGTTTCTGGTTTAGTAATAAATTTATAATTGTTGTCATTACACATTATGACAGGGAATAGTAGCTTATGATGAATGACGCCAGACATTAAAATACATTAAGAAAATGACTAGCGCACCTACATAAAAACTTTGTTCAAGCATATTCAAACAAAGCAGGCGTGTTTCTAAAGCAGTAGCCAATCCCAGCACATGACTTGAAGGCTGCTGACCCCATACAGTGTGATATCAGGAAAAGCCATGCCCGGTCCTGCTCCGTTATCACTATTACAGAAGGAGTCTGCTAACATGGCCACTCTTCCTTCATGTGACACCTG
>CM060330.1:49349065-49356565 GCA_030674155.1 Stramonita haemastoma
AGAGAGAGAGAGAAGAACATATGAAAAAAGTGACATGAACAGACTGGGAAAACAAACCAAAAAACCTTTTTTTTTTTAAATCAGATAAGTCTGACTTAGTCTCTATTATCAATGTACGGCAGTCTCTGTCCATTTTCCAGGATGTCTGAGGTCTAAACATTATCTGACAACAATACTTCAGAAAAAATAAATATAAATGTCATATTCATTTGTTTTTCACTGTTTCTTGCGACACGATATCGTTTTGTCACCTATGGAAAGTAGGGATTCCCATGTGCACAGAGATTAGGGAAATACAAAAGCTCCTAACTGCTTATCTTCATCCCTCATAAATAAACAATTTCAGTCTGTGGAATGTTTTCTCGGTTGTCTATCTGTCTGTGAACATGCGTCACAATTCTGTCGCAATCATATGATATAATATGATATATATATATATATATATATAATATATATATATATATAATATATATATATATATATATATATATATATATATATATATATATATATATATATACAAATATGTATGTATATATATGCCGATATATATATATATATATATATATATATATATATACACACACATATATATATATATATATACATATATATATATCTATATATATGCATATATATATCAGTAGATGTGTGTGTGTGTGTGTGTGGTGTGTGTGTGTGTGTGTGTGTGTGTGTGTGTGTGTGTGTGTGTGTGTTGTGTGTGTGTGTGTGTGTGTGTGTGTGTGTGTGTGTGCGTGCGTGCGTGTGTGCATGGTGCCAAGAAGACTCTCTCTCTCTCTCTCTCTCTCCTCTCTCTCTCTCTCTCTCTCTCTCTCTCTCTCTCTCCTCTCTCTCTCTCTCTCTCTCTCTCTCTCTCTCTCTCCCCTTCTCCTTTAAGTATGATGTCATTAGAGATCTTTCATTTAGATTTTGATGAACATTTCTTAATTTAATGTTACAAAAAGTATAAGACTATCATAGTATCGCTTCCTGCTTCAATAAAACAAAGAGACTATTAAAAACCCCACATGATATCTTTCGAGATTAAATGCAGTTTTCTTTCAAGTCAAGTTAGGTCAAGTATGTGTGTGTTAAAACATGGAAGTTGAATTATTTTAAGCCAGTAGAGAGAAGACCCATTCTGCCTTTTAGAAGATTACACTATTTTTTGCCTGAAAGAAAGGAAGAAAAAATTCTGAAAATAACCACCCCCCCAAAAAAAAAATGCATGTACCCCTGTGTCGAGTTTAATCATCTTCCAAGTTGGAATACGGCTACCTCAATGCTAGGAAAAGAAACCTGGTTGAGTTACACAAAAAATCTCTCCATTGCTAAACCTCGGAGCTCTATCCAAAGAACAAAAACAAATATGTAACATGCATAACTGTAAAGACCAGTGAAATTACAAAACAGATTTAAACTTAACTGTTCATCCTGATAAAATAAAAACGACAACGCATGCGATTTCACACATGAAAATTAAGAGAGTTACATAATTATACGTGTGGTAAAACAAAACAAAAAACCTCAACATTTCATCTATTTTTGTGGGGTGGGGATGGGGTGGAAGAGCAAAAAATTATTAAACAAATTCAGGTAATTAAGTTAATACTTCAGTTGAATATGAAATCTGACTACGATTGAAATTTGTGAAAGTGGGAAAGCAAGTCCTGCAACAACAGAAAGGTTTGAGGCTATAATATATGAACAGATTAATTTTCCCCCAAAACTATCATCATAATAATCATCTGCGATAATTATATCATTTGTGATTCTGTTTCAATACATGTATGTATGGAAATGTGCATTTTTTACCTATTTTCCTAAACTGCATATTGTGCCTCGTATCAGTAATGCAGATAATATTCTAGATATGAAATATCTCTTCCTCGTAACGTGCTATTATTTTGCCATGCATGCAAAAGCCAAGCAACAACAACAACCACAAAAAAAAAGAGTATCAGTGTTTAAAACGATTCAGGAAATACGACAGAATATGGCTGCCTATTCATAGACCTCATGAATAAACAATTTAGTCTTTTGAATTGCTCCCTCCTCTTTTGCTTTACATACGTAAACACGCACGCAATGATGTGCACGTTTACACATGCATGCATAAACACTTGCGCACTTGCAAACACACGTGTGCATTTGTGTGTGTGTGTTGTGTGTGTGTGTGTGTGTGTGTGTGTGTGTGTGTGTGTGTGTGTGTGTGTGTGTGTGTGTGTGTTTGAATGTGCGTATGTGTGTGTGTTTCAAAACACAACTGGAGAGTAGATGCTACCTGTCAGAAGGAACACTCCTCATAACATGATAAAACATGAAACAATGATGGAAAATATATCCATGGCTACCAAGCTGGTTATCATTTTAAAGACTTAATCTCATGACTTAAGCCAGCAACTTAGCTAGACAAGTTAGCTAAAGGACTAATAATCTGATTAAATAGTGCTTTTTTATCTTTCACTTTCGATGGAGTTCGTAATAACTATGTTTTTATTGCGTTTTTCTTTGGCGACTAAACTTTGAGCAAACAAAACCTATGTATATCTACCTCTGTATCTACTCCGCTTCGACCATCATAAACTAGGCTAGTCCAGAAAACAAGAATCTTATGTTTAATCCTGCTCACAGTCGCATATTTGTTTTTGTTTTTGGTTTAAGTTAGACTGGCAATGATTGCTCAGGAGTAATGATTTCGGATAAAACCAAATTTAAAAAAAGTACAGATAACATGTATTTACCATGCGGATGAGACTCCATGGGGACGGGATAGCTCAGTCGTAAGAGCACTTGCTTTCCCCAAGCTAAGGTTAAGCAGCAACGAGCGTGGTTACTAATTGGATGGGTGACTGTTTCCGCGCCTTGGCTTCAGTACGGTACCCCAGTTCACCCAGCTGTAAATGGGCATCTGCCCTCTTTTGGGGGTTAGGAAAGGTAAAGCAGTGAGGGAGAGGAGATGGGCGCCGCCCTCAATATGTTAGCCCCTAGAGAAGCTGAGGTCTCTGATGCCTTGCTCTCCTACAGCCACATAGGTTATGAGACACCTTACTTTTTCTTAATGAGACTCCATGGGAACCAAGGTAGATCTGGATTGCATTGCTGCGCATGTCTGTGGAATGGAATCTACTTTCTTTCGGAAAACTCAGCCTACACCTACACAACCAAACGAAATAGGCTTAACTTTGGCCTAACTGTGGCGTCACGGTATCATGACGTAGAACTTTTGCGGCATAGTTGTACTTCTTACCTAAAACTAGTATAGCGCCATCAACACTTGCATATACACAAAATGACTAAAAACATTATCCTGTATTGGAAGAAAGCCTACGGTATTTCTTTTTCTGATGTTGCCTAAGAATGTGCATTCCATTCATTGAAACTATATATTATATATATATATGTATATATATATAATATATATATATATATATATATATATATATATATTATATATATATATATATATATATAATAATATATATATATGTATATGGCCTTTCTATAAACTTCTTATTAAAGTGACAAACACTGTGAGTAAGGGTGCAATGGGGTATATAGATCTATAGATCTAGGTGTAAGATAGGGGGTGGGGGGAGAATATTTTGTAGCCAAATTTCTATATAGTTATAAAAAGAGAAAATCGCTTAAAAAGGTGTACTTTTGTCATTTCAGATTCAATAAACTGCTTCCTGTACCCACGCAAACGCAAAAGGCACCTGCATCTACATAAACACATGCATGCACACACTGGCTGCATGAAAGCATATTTCTTTCACACATTAATTTTATGTTTGCTAAAAAAGCAAACTCTCACCCCATGTGCAAGGTTTCCCACAAACATATCCAGAAATGTATGTTTGTTTTACCTGCAGATGTAGGTTTCCAATTAGAGCAAGAGTACGTGTCAGCTTCAGAAGATACAAACATACCTGTGCACACTAATAATTATGTGCTCTCTCTCTCTCTCTCTCTCTCTCCTCTCTCTCTCTCTCTCTCTCCCCCTCCTCTCTCTCTCTCCCTCTCTCTCTCTGGAAATGATATGATGAAATCAATGACAACAGACGATAAATTCAGACGGCGCTTTATTTCAAAATAACATTCATATCCTTCAAGATTGGTTTGCCTTTAGTGCCATTAATTTTTTCAAGGGCTGTTGTTATTTCAGGTCTTTTCGGGCAGGCTAAGTTAGAGAAAGACGCTGCAAATGGCTTGATATTGTGATAGGTAGAAGAGAAGAAAAAAGACTGCGAGGAAAATATTGAATCTTTTGTAAGGGGCATGACGCCTCGCACGAAATGACTGTGTGTAAATTAATGATAAATATTGTGTGTGAGTGTGTAGGTGCGTGCACGTGCGCGCGCGTGTGTGTGTATGTATAGGGATGGTGGCGGTGGGGGGGTGGTGGTGGTGGTGGGTTTGATTTATTCTTTTTTTAAAATTCTTTTATATTGAGGATAATGGGATTAACACTCTTGTTGTTTTGGTGTGTTTGATTTATTCTTTTTTTAACTCTTTTATATTGAGGATAATGGGATTAGCACTCTTGTTGTTTTGGTGCGTTTGATTTATTCTTTTTTTTAATTCTTTTATATTGAGGATAATGGGATTAGCACTCTTGTTTTTTTTACATATAGTCCCCGTGTGTATGCAGTTTTGTAAATGCCATATGTTCCCTCCGACACACGATGGCCTACTCTTAAGAAAAGTGGAACAGGATTTAACGTGTGCGCAAGAAGTTCTGCGTGCGTTCACACACGGGGCCTCGGTTTATAGTATCATCCGAAGACGAAGTGCGTGCGTGCGTGGGTATGTGTATGTGCGTGCATGCGTGCGCGCGCGCGCGTGTGTGTGTGTGTGTGTGTGTGTGTGTGAATGCGTGTGCGTGCACGGACACTCATGCATAATATGTATTCAGCAGACTGATTACAGGAGATCACAAGTAAAAAATACAGGTCGAACACACGTTTCCTTGTTATACACCCATCTTGCCTGCTGTGGGGCTGTTTTCTGTCAAAAGATGTAACCTCTGACACCTGGCCAAGAACCGCAATCAGCCTAGGCCAAAGATACTCAACTAGTGCTCGCCCTTTCTTACGTGGAGGGCGTTTGTAACGCTTTCTGTGGTAGATAGAGTGGTGATGGTATTGAGGATTGTCTGGTATATGTTCTCTCTTTCTTTTTTTTCTGATCGTTCTTCTTTTGTATTGTTTTGTTTTGTTTATCTGTTGGTTTTTTGTCGATTTCTACTTCTTGTTTTCCTCTCTTTTTTTTTCTTTTCTTTCTTCCTGTGCTCTCTTTGTTTTATCTCGGTTTTTTTGTTTTCGTCGTCCTTCGTGTGTGTATTTTAAAAAATCATTTTCTTTTCAGCCGTTTTTTTTCTTTCTTTTTTTTTCTTTCGAATTTTTTTCCCTTATATTTACAATGCTCCTTTTCTTGTTGAATGTAATTTGTCGTTTTCTTGGCTTCTTTTGTTTATCCTTATTTTTATATATTATTATTGCTGCATTATTCCCTGTTAAATTCGTGTTCTGCTGTTTCCACGCCGCACATTTGAATATTTCCAGATCAGTCATACCGAAACTCAGTGTTTTCCATTTGTATGGTCATTGTTTTTCACACAACACAATATTGCGCGTGTTTCAAATCACTCAAGCAGACTTTAGTGACCATTCAGTATTTTCTTAAACAACATGCATAATTTCTAAAATTCGTCTTAATATGATACACAACGTAAGCATCTACGTAATTGAAGGCTTAAAATTCATGCAAGAAGACAGACTCACAGATTGAACGGGGTGAGGGGTATAGGGGGTGGGGGGGGTGGGAGAGAAGTGGAGACAGAAAATATGCATAATAGCAAAGGCAGATGTGGTTATAAGATCCTATCTACACATATCTATGCATTATACAAATTTTCGTCCAGTTTCCTGATTGCACCCATTATAACATTGTCTCAAATCGATATCTAGATAAATGTGATATTTCTCCAAATGTGATATTTATTGCCCTCCTCCTTACAGTGCGGTATCGTTTTGTGTTATATGCAAAGTAAGGTTTCCTATGTGGAGAGATATTTAGAAACACGGAAGTGTATGATGACGACTGCTTGTCCATAGCCCTCATGAATAAACAATTTTTTGATCGCTACATTTTCTTTTCTTTTGTTCTGGATATCTTCTTGTAAGGTGTATGTCTGAGCTCAACATTATTTCGTGTTTGTGTGTGTGTGTGTGTGTGTGTGTGTGTGTGTGTGTGTGTGTGTGTGTGTGTGTGTGTGTGTGTGTGTGTGTGTGTGTGTGTGTGTGTGTGTGTGTGTGTGTGTGTGTTTAAGTACATTAACACTGTACAGACATTATGTACATATTTGTGCACACCCCTCTATCTCTCTCTTTTTCTGAATTATCACATAATATATCTTTCGTTCATATTATTGTCTCTGTTTAATATTGCATTTCAAATTTCAAACAGAACATCAAAATCACAATGTTTTTGTCCGTATCAAATGAAATATTCATTTTCGTATTGTGTAAAACATGGATGCGAGATTAATCTACGCCACGAGGGAAACTTCTTTTCCAAAGTAATATGAAAATACTCGCCACAGTACAAAGCTGAAGAAGACCTCTACAGGACTTGTCTTTTTCAGAGTTTGCTTTTAAAATCCGTCATATGTTTGATTACACAACCCAATATGACTAAATCACACATCCAATATGTTTTCAACTTCAGAAAGTAAAAGTGACAGTGTTTTGTCTTCTGCACACGGATATAAACAGAATGCGGAACAAAGATAAGGAATGAGACGCATGATAAAACAGAAAAGGTTACATTTACTTTCAAATCATTAAAAAAGAGAACAAAGAAAAGGACAACACCGACTACAATTCAGTCTAAACTGCTCCTGCTGTTCAGTTAAACAAAGAGATTCGGGGAAGCATGATTGATTCTTGACCAAAGACAAACGGAAATTAATACTACGTATGCTATGATGCTTTGGGAACGGGATAGCTCAGAGGTCAGATAACTCACTTTCCACAAGCCACTAGCATCGGGCGTGGATGGGTGACCGTGTGTGCGCCTTGGCTTCATTACAATCCCCCAGTTCACCCAGCTGTAAATGGGTACCTGCCCTCTTTAAAGTCAAGGAAAGTAAAACAGCGAGGGAGAGGAGATGGGCGCCGCACTCAACATGCTGGCCCCTAGAGAAGCTGAGGTATCTGACGCCTCGCTCCCCCACGGCCACATAGGTTATTGAACACCTTTACCTTTTTATTTTACCTTTTATGCTATGATAAAATTCATCTTATTGCACACAAGACCATGATCTAATGTATCAGTGAAGGGTGATCTGTATTTTGTAGACACAAGCACCGTTCAGCTAACAACAAAGAGTTGTGAAATGCTATAACAACAACAACAATATCAAACAGTGTGTATCAAAGATAGAGATAGCTGAACAACCCACAAGGTGCACGTAAAGAAAAAGTGGTGCGCCTA
>CM060330.1:49361565-49371565 GCA_030674155.1 Stramonita haemastoma
TTAAGCCTTTCTGAAAGAAAAGGTAAGGGAAATGATCAAGTAGGCAAAACATAGTCAATAAGATGACGGGAAGATAAGAAAAAAAGACACTCACAACGAGAGGGATAGAAAAGAGGAATTCTAGCAGGTGGGGATGCTATTTATATTGACAGGCTTCTGGAAATACCCATGGGGAAGTTGTTACATCTGAAATCATCATTAGCAGTGTTATGGAAGTCTTTTACCTAGAGAAATTGCTTTTTTTCATTTTTTAAAAATACATTGATGGTTGTGAATTTTAAGATAAGATAGTTGACTCCTCAAAACTGCACAAAAAAAGCGTTGTGTACTTTGAAAAAACAGGTCTACGTCAATTTGTCTAGGTTTTTTAGTCAACTTTAAGTCGATGATTGTTCTAAACTTCACAATTGCAAACATTACGGTCAGCATTTTAAAAAATAATCTTTTAAAGTGTTTGTAAAAAATACAAAGAGGTTTACTGTGTATACCAAACAGTAATGGGTCACAAGGTATAGGACTGTTTGCAAAGGTCAAGTCAAAAGTCTATACAACATTTTATAAAGCTTTTGTCACCTTGATCCACTATTACTTTAATCATAAACTCTCACATCCAAAAAAATCTATATTTAAACAAATTTTTTTTTAAAATATTACATGATTCAAGCAAACACCAATTCTATTTCTTTTATCCATAAAACACTAAGTGACATAAATAATGACAGAGGACAAAAGTCAAACGACATTTGAGTTCAAAATGAACATTTTCGTACTGAAGAGTTTTTTTCCCTAGAATGTCATTTTCTTCATCTAGACTAATGCCATTTTGGATCATTTTCTGACAGGTGTAATTGAAAAGAGACTACGAAAATGACTTGATATTGCGATAGGTGGAATAGGACTGCACGGAAAATATTGAATCTCTGTCCAGAGCATGATGCCTTGTGTGCTGGAGTGATTGTGCACGAACTAATAAAGTAAGCGTGTGTGTGTGTGTGTGTGTGTGTGTGTGTGTGTGTGTGTGTGTGTGTGTGTGTGGTGTGTGTGTGTGTGTGTGTGTGTGTGTGTGTGTGCTTGAGAGAGAGAGAGAGAGAGAGAGAGAGAGAGAGAGAGAGAGAGAGAGAGAGAGAGAGAGAGAGAGAGAGAGAGAGAGAGAGAGAGAGAGACAAGGCAAAGTATTTTTTTGTGTGTGTGTGTGTGTGTGTGTGTGTGTGTGCGTGTGTGCGTGCGTGTGCTGAGAGAGAGAGAGAGAGAGAGAGAGAGAGAGAGAGAGAGAGGAGAGAGAGAGAGAGAGAGAGAGAGAGAGAGATGAGAGAGAGAGAGGAGAGAGAGAGAGAGAGAGAGGCAGGCAACATATATCAAGAAAAAAAAGGTAAAATGATTGCTTTTTTGGTTGTGGAGGGGGGGGGGGGGGGGGGGGAGTGATAGATAACCAGAATGTAGAGTGACGTTAATAAGATTTCTGGGTCAGACTGACCCTATCAAAGTGAAGATCGATTCAGGGCACATTTTGTTGCTACCTTACATCGGGAAAGATACCAAAACATAGCTGTGGACAGAGAGAGAGAGAGAGAGAGAGAGAGAGAGGAGAGAGAGAGAGAAGAGAGAGAGAGAGAAGAGAGAGAGAGAGAGAGAGAGAGAGAGAGAGAGACAGACAGACAGACAGACAGACAGACAGACAGACAGACAGACAGACAGACAGACAGACAGACAGACAGACAGAAAACAGACAGACAGACATACAGACATACAGACAAATAAACAGATAGACAGAGGGACAGACAGACAAAGGGAGACAAAAGACTGAAAATGTCAGACACTGAAAGAGCGACAGAAACACATAGAGACAGGTGAATAGACAAACAAACATACACACAAACAGATAGCCAAACAGACAACCAAAGAACCATAATACAGACAAACAGAGAAACAGAAAAAGACTTTAGAAAGGGAAGAAGGCAAGAATTCTAAGCATTCAGCAAACCTGGTTACAGGCACATTCCTGAAGGAACGTGTTCTCAGTGATGTCGGCCTAAAAGGGCCTCTCTGATTGGGGCCTTCTTGTTTTACTCCGCGAAAATCTGCAGAATTCGGTTGGATCAATTGGTGTTTAACAGGGTTACATCCCTTTGCTTTTTCTGAATTGGGCTACGCTCGTAGTGGTTTTCTCAGTAGGGTCGCTTAACAAATTGCAAGGAAAAAAACCAACAACAAAAAACCTCAACAAAAATACTCCCTAAATAACAAAGCGTTATAGTTTTGTTGATTTGTGGGTAAATCTTTGTGTTGCATTGTCTTATTTTATACAATATTTCAGTCGATTATACTACATCAATCCTGTATTGCATTGCACTTTATTGTGTTCTATGGTTCGGTACAATATTGTATTGCATTGCCTTGTCTTACACTGAACTGTATAAAACTGTGTTGTATTGCATTACATTGCACTGTATTGTAATATATCATCTTTTATTAAATTGA
This sequence comes from Stramonita haemastoma, assembly GCA_030674155.1. NCBI lineage: Eukaryota > Metazoa > Mollusca > Gastropoda > Neogastropoda > Muricidae > Stramonita > Stramonita haemastoma. The sequence continues at coordinate 49,364,044 of CM060330.1, forward strand.
TTTGCATTACACTGTCTACTGTTGTACCATACTGCATTGGACTGCATTGTATTGTCCTGTAGTCTATTGTATGGTACGCTACTGTATTGTCTTGTCTTGAATTTAAATGCATTGTACTGTTTTACCATCTTTTAGTCATAGCACACCGTTTTAGGTAAAATCGAAGTGCTCATTAAAGGAAGATAGGCCCACAAGAGCAGCACCATCGATAACCTCCCCCCCCCCCCCCCCTAAGATAGTTATCATCACTGTAGAAGTATTTCTAGCCTTTTAAAACAAAACTTTGGGAGAACAACTCTCTTGTTCCAACTAGTTGTTGTTCGTGTGCTGAATTTCATGTTTCACACATGATCTTAGTTTATCATCTCGTGTGAAAGTCTAGCTCCCAGTCCACCTCACACGGTCTAGTGGCTGGTGGAGGATGAGGTGGGACTGGAGTTGAAATGAGAATTGATCCAGCCATGACTTCTGGTATTCTGGATAAGAACATGCATTACCTTCTGGGTCTAAAAAGAACGTAAGCAGGCAGCTGTTGATATACTGAATCCTATTAAGCACATGCATAAACGTCAGCATTCATCATGTGCAAACTCATATAAAAGGTACATAAACATGCACAAAGCAAGATATAGCTAAAACGATGATGTCAGGTATAGACATGCACGCATGCACACACACACACACAAACACACACACACACACACACACACGCGCGCGTGTACGTGCGCAAACACACACAAACATGCATGCATGTACGCACGAGTGTGTTGTGGCGCGCGCACACACATACAAAGTACACACAATGCACACGCACACGCACACGCACACCCATACGCACACACAGACACAGACACAGACACAGACACACACACACGCACACACACACACACACACACACACACACACACACACACACACATATACACATACACACACACACACGCACACACACACGCACACACACACACACACACACACACACACACACACACACACACCACACACAACACACACACACACAACACACACACACACACACACAAATCGACAGACTCCTTTCCTACTTAGTGCCTTTGTAATACTGAAGAAATATATAAAAAACTCAAGGACTTGCACAATAAATCGATGAAATGTCAGAATTACACAATTAATGTATGTGTGTGTGTGTGTGTGTGTGTGTGTGTGTGTGTGTGTGTGTGTGTGTGTGTGTGTGTGTGTGTGTGTGTGCGTGTGTGTGCGTGTGTGTGTGTGTGTACGCGTGCGTGCGACAGAGAGAGAGAGAGAGAGAGAGAGAAGAGAGAGAGAGAGAGAGAGAGAGAGAGAGAGAGAGAGAGAGAGAGAGAGAGAGAGAGAGAGAGAGAGAGAGAGAGAGAGAGAGAGAGAGAGAGTGCATGTGCGCGCTTGCAACCATGCGTTCGGGTACGCGTGCATGTACGTCTATGATTGCGTGCTTTTAAAAATAACAGAAAAACAGGGGATAGAGGTCAAACACAATACCCTAGGACTGAACTCTTTGCCTATCTTCTGACCCTTTGACGTCAAAAGGATTTTAACCTCTGACATTCCGCCAAGAACCGCAACCCCACGGGAAAAAATCTGAGTGCTCGCCCTTCCTTACGTAGAGGGCGTCATGAACTCTTCCAGGACAAGTGGTGATGACATCGATGTTTCCGGTTATTTTTTATAATGCTTTTTTTCCTGTTTTTTGTTTGTTTGTTTTTTGTTTGTTTGTTTTTGCTTTTGCTTTGTTCTTTTTTTCCATTTCTTCTTTTCCTCAGTACACTGATTTTTTTTCTTTCTTTATGTGTTTTCTTTTGCAAATTTTTCACTGAAACCACCTTTTTTTCTATGAATTTTGTTTTAAGGGACGGTGGTTTTTCTTAAGCCATTACGTTCTAGATGTATTAAAGCTCAGTAACACTGCTCATCTTTCTTTCTCAGTGTTGGGAAAAGGCAAATTAATGTGTCCTATAGCCTGTGTGGTCGTAAGGGAGAAAGGCGTCAGAGACCTCAGCTTCTCCAGGGGCCAGTATATTAAGGGTTGCGCCCATCTCCTCTCTCACTGCTTTAAATTCCCCGACCCTCAAGAGGGGAGGTATCCATTTACAGCTAGCTGGGTGAACTGGGGAACTGTACTGAAGCCAAGGCTCACAAACGGTCACCCATCCACGTGGTAACCACGCTCGGTGCTGTTTAACCTTAACTTTGGGAAAGCGAGTGAACTGTTTTGAGTTGGAAATCCTGACTCAAGACTCAAAATGGTACAGGATTACAGGTAAAGATTTTTTTTGCTAAACAAAAGCGAAATATTTACGTCGCAGATTATAAAGTGTCATCTATTTCTAATTAGTTTTTAGCTTTGAAGTGTACCAATGGTGACTTTTTACTTTTGTTATCAGTTGCCCACATCCAACGAAGCTGCTTTCCGACTTAAGTGATAATCTAAACACAACACTTATTTGCATGTTTTTTTTTCGTGTGCTTTTCTGTTCCTACAATACCATTATGGCAGACTCTTCCAAAAGACAAACGGGATTGTTAGTGTATTTGCAAGAATGTTCTGCATCCACACCTAGATTTACAATCTCATCCGAAGGAATGTGAATAAAGTGGAGCTACCACTGATATCATATCCAGAGGAAAAAAATAATGTCCCATTAACAAAGCACTTTGATTGTGACTCAAAGCCGATTCAGTAGAGCGCAAGCTCAATGCTGTAACTACTAGACTATCTTCCCCTCATTCCTCCCCCCCCCCCCCCACACACACGCACGCACGCACGCACGCATGCACGAATCCACCCTCACGAACGTTGAATGCCAGTGTGCTTTTAGGCAAATCACGTTGTTTTAATGAAGTCAGAAACAAATTGAAATGTCCGAAGAGATTATTCCTGAAAACAAAAGGAGAGCAGGGAGGGAGGCTCAGGGTTTTAAATGAGGGTTGTAGAGAGGTGTGGGTGTCGGTGATGGTGGTGGTAGTGATGTGGTGGGGGTGGTGATGACGATGATGTGATAGTGGTGAAGAATTGCCAAGGAGAAGAAGAAGAAGAAGAAGAAGAAGAAGAAGAAGAAGAAGAAGAAGAAGAAGAAGAAGAAGAAGAAGAAGAAGAAAAAGAAGAAGAAGAAGAAGAAAAAGAAGAAGAAGAAGAAGAAGAAGAAGAAGAAGAAGAAGAAGAAGAAGAAGAAGAAGAAGAAGAAAAAGAAGAAGAAGAAGATGAAGAAGAAGATGAAGAAGAAGAAGAAAAGCAGAAGAACCAGCAACAGCGACAGAGTGACAGCAAGAACAATGGTGCTATCACAATTTTTTGTAAGTGTTCTTTTTGAAGGGCACTGGAGAAGCACTTGTGTGCTTCTTTACATCCAGTCTCCGTGTATATTATGCAGTTATGTAAGTTTTGCCATTTGTTTCCACCTGCACACAATGGCCTTCTCTTCCAAAAAGCGGAATGGGTCTAACGTGTGCGCAAAATATTCTTAATGCGTTCACATAAGGGACCTCGATTTATGGTCTCATCCGAAGGATTTTGGGGGAGAGTGGACTCGGCACAAATGTTAATTCTTGAGTAAGAATCCTCTTGAACAAGATCTGAACCTGGGTCAGCAGATTACGAGCGCATCACTCTGACCACCAGGCTATCCGGTCTCCGTTGCAAGTATCACCAGTGCCACCATGGCAATGATCATCATGAACATAGGCAACGCAAACTACAATACGGAAAATTAGATTACACTGCGACACAGTCGGACACGACATGCTTTTTATATCCAGTCCCCGTGTGTATGCAGCTTTCTAACAGTCATCTGTTCCCACCCGCACACGATGGCCTACTCTTACGAAAGCGGAACAGGATTTAACATGTGCGTAAGATGTTCTGCGTGCTTTCGCACACGGGGCCTCGGTTTATAGTCTCACCCGAAAGACTTTTGGGGGGAGTGGAGTCAGCACTGATGTTAACTCCAGGGAAAAAATCCCTTCAAACGGAAATCGAACCCGGGTCGTCAAATTGCGAGCACAAAGCGCAACGTTCTGACCATTAGGCTATATCCCGTATTCTGTTTAGACAGAGACAGACAGAGACATAGATAGAGACAGAGTCAGAGACATATAGGCAGACAGACACAGATAGAGACACAGACACAGAAAAGCACACACAGACATAATTATCTGGCTGCTCTGTTGAATCAGATTTAGATTTTTAAAAAATGAATATAAAACAGCGTTCCAGGAAAACAGTAGCAGCAGTGGCAACAACAACAACAAAAACAACAACAACAACAACAACAACAACAAGACCTTGAAAGTTTGTGAAAATTGTGCATCAATGGGATCCTGATGTCACTCAACTAACAAAATCAAAGTGTTCGTAGTAAAAGTGTAAGCGGCATACATTTCAAGGGAAGAAACTCTTCTAAAGGTAAGGGCAAACTAGTAGAACCAGGTTGGTTTCCCTTGAAAGGAGAAAATCATTTCGTGGGTGGAAAGGAAGATGTTTTCGTGTTGGTTTATGCACCTACAACTCATTTTAGAATGCATATATGTATATTTGTCATATTTGTGAAAAGCGGAACATGATTTAACGTATGCGCACGATGTACTGCATTTGGCTCATGATCGGAACAACCTTTTCCCTCCCACCCTCCCTCCCTCCCATTGCCTTTCCTATTCTGTCTTGAGAAGAGAGAGAGAGAGAGAGAGAGAGAGAGGAGAGAGAGAGAGAGAGAGAGAGAGAGAGAGAGAGGAGAGAGAGAGAGGAGAGGGGGGGGGGGAGGAGGGGGGAAGTCAACCGGTTTACTTTTACAAAACCTATGATTTCAGAAATGAAGATAGAAAACAAGAAGTAAATAAAATAACAATTAACGATATATTCACAAAATATATGACGTATATTTTCCCTCATTACTAACATGTTTATAGCTACTGGATAATTTAGTGATTAAAAAAACCTGCTGACAACCATTAATGCAAGGGACACAAATCTGTAGAAAATATGAAGCAGTACAACATATTACTCTCCCTTGAACCAGCATGAGCGTGAGCGAGATACTGATTTACTGCCTGCAGAAAGGTAACTGCGCTTCGATATATTTTTTTTCTTTTCTCTAAATTCGTTTCTTTGGCCTTTTCTTGATTCTAAAAGCTACGTGTAGTGGAATAAGCTTTTCTCGCTTGTTAGTGAAGAAAATGAAAGTATGTCTTGTAGATTTGATAGCACTAATTTGATTTTGGCAGTTTGTATTGAAGAGGGGGTGGGGGGTGGGGGGTGGGGTGGGGGGGTTGCCAATGCTCCTGTGGTAAAACGCTCTTCCCCTTGGGAGAGCAGCCTGAAAAGAGGCTTAGATTTTGAAAAAAAATGCAGGTCAATGATATTCAAAATGACCATCGACCGGGAAATGAGTTGGACTACACCTGACTCATTTTCCTGCTTGAAGCCATCACAGGCAGGTAAGGGTCAGGGTGTTGATTTTGAGATTTTAATTAATTATAAACTGAAGCATTTTTTCGTACCTTAATCTGAAATATCCAGGCATAAACTTGTTTCTTTTTGCTACTAGAATTTAAATGTGCAATAGCATTTCAAATTAATGTCCAATTTCCTTTTTTTTTTAAATTAGCCTTTCTATTGTAGATTAATAGCATGTTGTCAATATAAAAATAAAGTTGACTGTGGGACACTGACTAAATTTTGTGGTAGGGGCTTATTTATTTTGTTTATTTTCTTTTGAAATGTATAATGAAATGTGCAAGTCTATTTTAAGAATATGTGCTATGATGATTTTTAAACTATGCTGTGCTTACTGATTGCTTTATGATGAAGATTTCTGGCTTAATAATTAGACTACAATCATACCCCCCCCCCCCCCACCCCCCTCCTTCTTTTCTCGATCTGTTTATAGAAGGGAAACAACTTGACACATAAAAGAAAAATACTGAGAAGATTGCTTTCCCTTGAACCAATCCTATCCATGCTTGCACTTCTTCGCCGTCGATCTTTCAGACAGCAATAATATTGTTGTCTGTTATATCAGCGAAAATGCGTTCTGCTGCCGACAAGTCAAACCCAGCATCATATGACTTCAACGTAAAGAGCTGAGCACAAAGGCCAAAGAATTTTCGTAAATTCAAAGGAAAAAAATATGTAGTGTATCTGACAAGATCAACATCAAAATTTATACAAAAACCAGTTCTAAACAGAAAAATCGATATTTTCTCTGTAGCCAGGAGACACACATGGATGCGCAGTGTTTTAGAACACTTCACAGTAAATAAAACTCCTCTCCTAAAGCAATCGACTGGCCACAAATACCAACACCATTGAGTTATAAGTACCATATTCATCAATTATAGTCTGCAGGTAGTCACTATCATATCTTAACTGAAATAATGACAGAATAAAATTATTATATGCATCCAGTAAGCTGAAATCTGCAATTGATTCGTAGGTTTAACGGTTTTATCAAACACACGTTTATTCTTGTTTTTGGAGCATTGCGCTGAGTTCCAAAGATATAATTATGCTATACATTTTTTCTGTGTATTCATGCATCTACTTCCGAAGCACACACAAACATGACTGAATGCCTTCATGCATGCGTGACGGTACAGTGTCACAGCAATAGTGGTTATCTACATCTGCCCTCCACCCATCCCTCTGTTCCTCCACAGAAACACACAGACATACAGACACGTGCATACAGACACAGGATACAGAAAGATGAATAGACACAGAGATGCAGACACACATACAGACATAGGACACAGAAAGAAAATGAACCCGCATAGAAGACAAAAAACAGATTTACAGATATATATATACAGACGCATACAGACAAACAGACAGAGAGACAGACATACAGACAGACAGAAGGGTGTGCACGTCAATAAGCTTACGACTCACTTACCTAATGACAGGAACGACAGCAGTTGTGGGTGGGCATGAAACAGACAGAAATAGAAAAAAAGGGGTTCATACACATAAAATTCAACAAATACTGCACAAAGCAACACGGAAAGTAACGGACACACACACACACGGACGCACGCACGCACACACATACACACACACGCCCTCAAGCACGCACGCACGCACGCACGTACACACACACAAACACACAAACACACACAAACACACACACACACTCCAGAGTTGTCATAGAAGGACATTAATAAATAATATGATAATACCCTATATTTGATATAAAAAAGCGTTGAAATAACCATTAAGCTAACTACCTTATCTCTTTTGTAATAGACCATAAACAACACAAGAAAAAATCAGTTCAATAATTACATAAATGAATACAGCCATAAATAAAAAGTGTAGTCAAGCATCCTAGCTAATTGGCATTACAGGGCAAAAAAAGTACTAGAGAGAGAGAGAGAGAGAGAGAGAGAGAGAGAGAGAGAGAGAGAGAGAGAGAGAAGAGAGAGAGAGAGAGAGAGAGAGAGGCAATAGAATTAAGAAAAGAAAAGAAATATTATTTTTTATTGAGAGTAATTGGACAAGCACGAAGCTTCTTCA
>CM060330.1:49381565-49389065 GCA_030674155.1 Stramonita haemastoma
AGAGGGAGGGAGAGAGGAGAGAGAGAGAGAGAGAGAAGAGAGAGAGAGAGAGAGAGAGAGAGGAGAGAGAGAGAGAGAGAGAGAGAGAGAGAGAGAGAGGGGAGAGAGAGAGGGAGACAGACAGACAGACAGACAGACAGACAGACAGACAGACAGACAGACAGACAGACATGTAGACACAGATATAGACAAAGACAGACAGAAACAGAAACAAAAACATAAAAAGAAACATCCAACCAGACTTAAGCATACAGACGGATAGATGCAGGCAGTCACTTGGTGTTTTGATAAAAGCATCAACAGATGAATCCACGAGGCAAAAAAAAATAAAAAATAAAAAAAACCGCACAGCAAACCGAAACAATACATACACACGCTGTTTTGTCAGACAAACCTTTATTAGGGGAGACTGTAACACGTTTCTTAATCACAGCTATGAATGATCCAGCGATTCTCTAATAGCTGATGAAAATGAACCACTGTGTGGATTCTGCAAGATTGCAAACGACAGACTAATCTTCTATCAATACCCTGCTGACGTTATTGCAATTCAGATGGCTGCCACTGCCAGATTAGTTTAGAAAATGTTAAACAAAACAACAACTTTTTTTTAAAAAAGCGTTTAATTTTCTTTAAAAAAATGAAGATGGTCAACAATGATTTTTAGGGGGCTGAGAAGGAATGCAAGCAAAAATTAGAGAAAAAAAAACCCATCAGCACAAATATTGGTTCTGAGGATTATCGCAAAACCCAGCTGCTTTTTTGTTTACAGTTTAGTTAGCTTGCAAAACACAAATAAAAGGAAAACTATAACATCCTCTCCAAATGATTTTTTTTCGTTCCTCGGTCAGAGATCAAAGGTTCACCCAAGTTATGATTTCTTTTTTTGAATAAGCTACCGGTTTTTTTTTCAATATATAGGTAGTCGGATTCAGACTTTTGGGATTAAAATCCATTCATTTCCATACAAAAAAAATCACATACGATATGATGATGCCACATTCAAATTTTGGGCAAAAATTCAGCACAGCAAAGATAGGTGACACTAAAACATTTGAACAAAACCCATGTTGAAGCTATCGAGTTCTAATGTCTTTTTCTCCCCTTTTTCTATTTTTTACTTTTTAGCAGGTAGATAGATAGATAGATAGATAGATAGATAGATAGATAAGATAGATAGATAGATAGATAGATAGATAGATAGATAGATAGATAGATAGATAGATAGATAGATAGATATGCACACAGACAGACAGACAGAGTCAAGTCGACAGGAAAGTAGATTGTCAGACAGATAGACACAGAGACAGAGAGACACACAGACATACAGGCAAACAGACATATAAACAATCTATATACGTTCTTTTTTTTACATTTCAAACACTGCAAAGAATAACTTTAAAAGCGAGTTATTTTCTCCAAAAGGTTTTAAAACTGCCACATTTGTGGGTAAAGGGAATTTCCGAGTTAGAACATCAAAGCTTCGCCAAATAGACCTTAATGTAAGGCTTTTTGTGCTGTAGGCTGCTGCTTTCCAAACTGTGTCAACTTAAATGGAATAAGAGGTTTTTGTTTTTTTGTGTGTCAAAACTCTGTTTTTCCACTGTTGTGTGTATATATGTATAATAACCCATCAATGACATAAGCGTTGTTCAAATGTTCTTATGAATGTTTTCATTGCATTTGTCAGGGGAGGGAGTGTATGCTAGTATTGAAAGCGATAAATATATTTCGCATTTTAAAAAAACCTGCTCAGAGAGAGTGAGGAGAGAGAGAGAGAGAGAGAGAGAGAGAGAGAGAGAGAGAGAGAGAGAGAGAGAGAGGAGAGAGAGAGAGAGAGAGAGAGAGAGAGAGAGAGAGAGAGAGAGAGAGAGAGAGAGAGAGAGAGGGAGAGAGAGAGAGAGAGAGAGAGAGAGAGAGAGACAAATAGGCAGACGCTTTTGTAAAAAAAGTAATAAAAAATATAATATTTAATCTATATCAGAGAAAAAAAGCGAAAACAAAACAAAACAAAAAACCTCCACCTCTCAGCCCCCCCCCCTCCACTTATCCTTCAAAAAAGTCCCCAAAATACAGCACAAAAATACAAATTAACCAACCAACAAACCAAACCATGCACACACAAAAATCCCACCAAATGATTTAGAGGAAAAAAAAGTAGCCCCAAAGGGAAACTTAAATACGATTCCTAATTACAGTGAATGATTCCTCCACTCCCTAAGGGCTGTTGAGTTGACAAGTGTGTGGATTCTCAAAGATTGCAGCGGCATACTAATCTGCCTTTAATGCTCTGCAAATATCTTCGCCATTGAAACGGCGGCCACCCTTGGCAATGAAGTTAATCTGCAACCCCCTCCCCCCCTCCCCAAGAAGAAACAACCAATCAACAACCAGCCACAAAGAATAATTATTTCAAAAAAAGGTGTTTAGATTCTATTAAAAAAAAAGGCAAGAAAGGTTAAAATGCTGTCATTTCTTTGATTTTAAACGGAATGAATGTTCCGTGACCAAACTTCAAAGTAAATGAATACATTAGATCAATTATTACAGCCTCTGGTTTTGGCATTCGCCCCACAAGTGAATGAATTTAGAACAGAGCTAAAAGAAATCGTGCTTGCATTAATTTTCTTGGAAACAATAATTATGTAGTTTTAAAACGGCCATGTTTATTGATAGAAATTAAAGCTGGAACATTTTACGCTTGAGCACAAACGTGAATGCTTACATTTCTACAACTCTACACACTTAACTTTTTGTTTTATTTGTTTCGATTGATGCAGGGAGTCTGAAATAAAAACGATCGGTGGATCAGTGGTATAGAGGTAACGCACCTGTCTAGAAACCAAAAAGTCCGGGTCAGAGTGCGCTGTGGTTCTAATCCCGTTTGAGCCCGAAACTTTTCCCCCGTTCATTAGACCATAAGTGGTGGTCTGGGTGCTCGTCTATCGGATGAGACGATAAAGTGAGGTCCCGTGTGATACGCAAAATTATTTTGTGCACGACCCCCAAAAAAAAAAACAACAAAAAAAAACACGACAACAGGAGAGTTACCCCTGAAAAATTATGTAGAAAAAGCCAATCTGATAAAGAAACAATGACAGTTGCAGACAGGAAAAGAAAAAAAAAAGAATGGGTGGCGCTGCTCTTATGGCGACAGGCTCTCCCCGGGGAGAGCAGCCCAATTTTCATGCAGAGAAATCTGCAGTGACTTAATGTGCTGTAAAATGTAAAAATAAAAAAAGGAAGAAATATACGGTTGCATACGAGAAAATTGCACCTGTGTTAAACTTGGGGACTTAATCCAGAAAGAAACGAACAAAACAAATCACGCAAAATAGTAAAGAGAAAATAATCAAATAATTTATGGGAAGCGAATTAAGCCAAACAATAATGTAAATAACAACATGTAAAATGCACTAAGAACAAGAGCAAAAAGACCAAAGACGTAATTTGTTGAATAAAGAAATAGTTTGATATAAAAATACAAATACAAGTATCAAATTAACGAACAACATTGAACAAAAGTAGATGACCGCAGAAAATATACAGAGGCCTTGGTTTAAAAAAAAAAGAACAAACAAGAAAAGAATTAATCAGCTTCTACCAGCTAACTATTAGGACAAGACAAAATGAAATACAATAAAACACTGCTGCAAAGTTGTGGTTTATTACTGTCCTCTCTGTGTGTGTGTTTGTGTGTGTGTGTGTTTGTGTGTGTGTATTTGTGTGTGTGTGTGTGTGTGTGTGTGTGTTTGTGTGTGTGTGTGTGTGTGTGTGTGTGTGTGTGTGTGTGTGTGTGTGTTTGTCTATCTGTCTCTCTGTTTATCAACTCGGCTGACTGTCTTTTTGTCTGCTCCTGTCTTTGCATAAGTATGTGTGTGTGTGTGTGTGTGTGTGTGTGTGTGTGTGTGTGTGTGTGTGTGTGCATGCATGCGTGTGTGCGTGCGTGTGTGTGTGTGTGTGTGTGTGTGTGGTGTGTTTGTGTGTGTGTTTGTGTGTGTGTGTGTGTGCGCGTATGTGTGTGCGTTTCGTTTCTGTCTCTTTCTGTCTCCCTCTGTCTCTCTTCTGTTTCTGTCGGTCTGTCTCTGTCTGTCTCTGTCTGTCTCCGTATCTCTGTCTATGTCTCTATATCTGTCTGTCTCTGTCTCTGTCTCTCTCTCTCTCTCCCTCTCTGTCTTCTACCCCCCCCCTCTCTTTCTCTCTCTCTCTCTCCTGTCTGTCTGTCTGTCTGTCTGTCTCTCTCTCTCTCTCTCTCTCTCTCTCTCTCTCTCTCTCTCTCCTGTGGTTTCAGACGAAGCCTAACGTTACCGATATCCCAGGTTCAATAGAATGACCATGTGCTCGTCTCAGCATGCCAGTTAGCGGGCTTCCAGATAATGGGGATGCTGACTTGAGGGGAGTGTACAGTAATCCCTCACTGCCCCGTGGACTTTTGGAGAGACAGTGTACAGTTGGAAGTAGGTTATGTTTGTAGGGTATATAGCATGTCTTTCTCTGTATGTGTGTGTGTGTGTGTGTGTGTGTGTGTGTGTATGTGTGTGTATGTGTATGTGAGTGTGTATGTATGTATGTATGTATGTATGTATGTGTAACAGAGTGCAGATATTTGATCTGCCAGTGGGAATGTGGCCTCTAAAAAGAGGCTGCATAAATACTACATTTTACCGCTAGGGGCAAAGTGCATGCAGAGGACGGCTTTCGACCACCCCCCAACGAAACAGAACGTCGCACAATTCACAGGTGTGGATCCCAACGTTGTACCCACGTCGCTGCGATTGGCAGTTCCGATCGCAAGGGAAGTAATCTAATTACCGCCCTGCCACATCCACCACCGCTGACTTTGTGCCGCGTCCCGAGGCACAGTGGGTACTGACCAGCGTATTTGACGCTCAAATCAGTAGCCCTAAGTTCTTTCCATCCTGTCGGCGACGCCACTTTGTAACAGAGTGCAGATATTTGATCTGCCGCGACTCTGTACAACTTCTCGGCAACGACAGCACGGTCAGACAGTGGGAATGTGGCCTCTAAAAAGAGGCTGCATAAATACTACATTTTACCGCTACGGGCAAAATGCATGCAGAGGACGGCTTTCGACCACCCCCAACGAAACAGAACGTCGCACAATTCACAGGTGTGGATCCCAACGTTGTACCCACGTCGCTGCGATTGGCAGTTCCGATCGCAAGGGAAGTAATCTAATTACCGCCCTGCCACATCTATTTGTAACAGAGCAGACATATGTGATGTCCCATCTCTGCACAAACCTTCGACCACCCCCAACGAAACAGAACGTCGCACAATTCACAGGTGTGGATCCCAACGTTGTACCCACGTCGCTGCGATTGGCAGTTCCGATCGCAAGGGAAGTAATCTAATTACCGCCCTGCCACATCTATTTGTAACAGAGCAGACATATGTGATGTCCCATCTCTGCACAAACCTCGGGAACACGGCACAGCTAGTCAGTTTAGAATGTGACCTCTAAAAAGAGGTTGCATAAATATACATTTCACCATGAAGGCGAAGCGCATGCAACGAAGGGTTTTCGACCACTACCCAAGGAGTCAGAGCATCGACAATTCACAGGTGTGTCTCTAAATAGAAACACGACGCTGCGAGTGCGCGCTCCGTTCACATGGGAGATAATCTAATTACCGCCCCATCACATCCACCACCGGCAAACTTGTACCGCGTCCCGAGGTACGCTACCTGGCCAGCATATTTGATACTGTCCAGTAGCCCCTAAAACTGCTAACTACAAAAAATAATAATCCTAAGGTAGGCTACCTGGTTGCATATTTGATGCTGAAAACCAGTAGCCCCGACAACGGTTATCTACAAAACATTCCTATCTACTTGGGTCTTGGATCCCACTTCTGACACCATTTGTAACAGAGTGGACATGTGTGATGTCCCATCTCTGCACAAACCTCGGGAACACGGCACAGCTAGTCAGTTTAGAATGTGACCTCTAAAAAGAGGTTGCATAAATATACATTTCACCATGAAGGCAAAGCGCATGCAACGAAGGGTTTTCGACCACTACCCAAGGAGTCAGAGCATCGACAATTCACAGGTGTGTCTCTAAATAGAAACACGACGCTGCGAGTGCGCGCTCCGTTCACATGGGAGATAATCTAATTACCGCCCCATCACATATGTATGTATGTATGTATGTATGTATGTATGTATGTATGTATGTATGTATGTATGTATGTATGTATGTATGTATGTGTACGTACTTACGTATGTACGTACGTATGCATGTATATATGTATGCGTATATGTCTGTATTTTGTATGTGTTTATTGTGAATTGTATAGTTTTGTATCGCATACCACATTAATTCACGTTAGATTTCTTTGCATGAAATTGGGGCTGCTATCCTGTGGAGTGCCGCCACAAGAGTAGCGCTACCTATTTTTTTTCTTTTCCTGTCTGCAACTGTATTTCTTTCCCTATCAGAGTGGCTTTTTTCTAAAGCTTTTTGCCAGGGACAACCCCCTTGCTGCAGTGGGTTCTTTTATGTGCGCTAAATAACTATGTGTAACACACGGGCCTCAATTTATAGTCTCATCTGAAAGATGTTCGTCAGAATGTAGTCGGCACTGATGTTAGCTCCGGGAAAGACAGGTTTCCTTCGAATGAATGCTACAACGGTAGCACAAACCCATAGTGATTTAGTCATTTGTGCAACGCTTTTGACTTATGCCTATGAATTCCCTGGAGAACAAAAGTCCGCATAACACTCCTCCAACGGACTCCGTTCTGGGAGATCCTCTTCAGCTCGGCCCACATCATTCCGGCTGCCTTCGTCTCTCCTTCAATGCTTCTGCGCCAGGTCTGTTTTGGTAGACCCACTCTCCGCTTCCCTTTTGGATTCCAGTCAAGGACCTGCCTGGTGACGAAGCGCATGGCCGATCCATCCCCATTTCCTTTTCTTGATGTCGATTCAACGCTCTTACCAGCAGGCTGTAGTCCCCACCATCACCCCCTCCAGTCTCCGTGCCTACTCATCATTTCTGTATGTACATAATTATGTAAATATCCTACTGCAAAGTCTGAGAAACAGTATGGTAGGGAATGACTAAAACACCTTAGACTTTGTACTTTTGTCTGATGCACTGAACCTAGGCGGACACACACACACACATGCGCGCGCGTACACAGACACACAGACACACAGACACACAGACACACAGACACACGCACACACACACACACACACACACACACACACACACACACACACACACACAAACACACACACACACACACACCAATTCACAAACACACCCACAATCCATGTCACTTCCAGGTAAGGTTTTCTGGGTAAAAAATAAAACTGACATTCAAACTCACATTTCCACCCCCACCACCCCCCACACACACATCCCTCCACCCACTTGTCCACTGCCCCCCCCCCCCCCCCCACGTGGATTCCCTCACACACCTACCCCTCCCCATCTATCATTTTGTATACTCCACCAAACCATGCTT
>CM060330.1:49396565-49401565 GCA_030674155.1 Stramonita haemastoma
TCCTCAGCTAGGGCCCCAAAGTTCACCAATAGTTAAAGTTTTGACTACGTGACTTGTTTTGTCCACCATAAAAGGTAGCCCCATTCCGAGTTGCTGGATCAAACCCATTTTCTAAAATCAAAACGTTCATATCGATTTATGTCACAGCAGATTTCTCTGCATAAAATTCCAGCTGCTCTCCCCGCGGAGAGCGCGTCGCCACAAGAGCAGCACACCCGTCTTTTTTCTTTTTCTTGTTTGCAATTTTATTTGTTTCTCTATCGGGGTGGCTTTTTTCTACAGAATTTTGCCAGGGACAACTCTCTTGTTGCCGTGGGTTCTTTTTTTTACGTGCGCTAAAGGATTTTGTGTAACACACGGGACCTCGGTTTATCGTTTCATTCGAACGACTAGCACCCAGACCACCACTTATGGTCTAATGCATGGGGGGAGTATTTTGGGGGCCCAAACGGGATATGAACCACTGCACACTCCGACCTGGACTTTTCGCTTTCTAGGCAGGTGCGCTACCTCTAGAACACCTATCCATTGTTAACTCATAGATGAAGATCTCCTCTGAAGGATTCGGCTGCATCTGGAATCTATGTGCTTCAACACCAAAAGACTAATGCCTTGACCACTAAACCATTGTGCAAGTTTCAACATATTTTGCCAGGGAATAGACTGAAGAGGAAAATCCAGGTGATGATGGGTGACTTGTCCAAGGGCACGTGACACTGCTGATCAGAGTGCTATGTGGGGTAATCCTCTTGAAGCTCTTGATCTTGAAGCTGTGATTGTTCCAGTTCAAAATGGCAGGCATTCCCAATAAAAATAAAAGTGGGGGGGGGGGGGGGGGGGGGGGGGGGGGGGGGTGGGGGGGGGGTGTGGTGTGTGTGGTGTGTGTGTGTGTGTGTGGTGTGTGTGTGTGTGTGTGTGTGTGTGTGTGTGTGTGTGTGTGTGTTGTGTGTGTGTGTGTGTGTGTTGTGTGTGTGTTGTGTGTGTGTGTGTGTTGTGTTGTGTTGTGTTGTGTTGTGTTGTGTTGGTTCGTTGTGTTGTGTTGTGTTGGTGTGCGTTGTGTGTGTTGGTTAGTCGTGTTGCGTTTTGTTGCGTTGCGTGCTGTGTTGGTGCGTGTGCGTGTGTGTGTAGTGTGTGCGTGCTTGCTTGCGTGCGTGCGTGTGTTAATGTATGTGTGTGCGTGTTGTGTGTGTGTTTGTAGGTGTTGTGTTGTGGCGAGTGTGTGCGTTCGTGCGTGTGGTATTAGTGCGCATGCTGTGTGTTACGCGTGTCATAATATCAAAGTCACACTTTATTCCAATAATATAAATCAAATTCTTGATCTTGGGGCTGTGATTGCTCCAGTTTAAAGTGGCAGGCACTCAAAAATGTGTGTTTGTGTGTGCGCGTGCGCGCGCGTGCGCGCGCGTGCGTGCGCGCGCGTGCGCGCGTATGTGTGTGCGTGTGTGCCTGCGGGTTCGCTTCCGTGCACGTGCGTGTGTATGCTTGCTTGCTCGCATGTAATCAATTCAACTCATTGGTGAATCGGAAGAATGCAAATCAAGGGAAGTTGATTATGCAAACAATGCATTTTTACTATTGAGTAAGAGGGAAGAAAAATAAACATGGAGAGAGAGAAAGAGAGAGAGAGAGAGAGAGAGAGAGAGAGAGAGAGAGAGAGAGAGAGAGAGAGAGAGAGAGAGAGAGAGAGAGAGAGAGAGAGAGAGAGAGAGGAGAGAGAGAGAGAGAGAGAGATTCGGATTCGGATTCGGATGGTTTATTCATGTAAAGGCCATTGCCCCTAATGAAGGGGGTACAGTACACATGCAATAATAGTTAAATCACTAAACACACACACACACATTAACAAACTTGACTATGTCAGAACTGATCGTAATTTGAACGCTTTGTATAAGTAAATTGATACATTCCGGGTAACACTTTCATTTGTAGATGCCAAAAGCAAACTCAGACGAAATTGGCTAGGGTATTTATAAAATTTCAATGGTATATATCGTATTCTTAGTTTACTAAAGATCGGACAGCACAACATAAAATGCACTTCGTCTTCAATTCCGATTTTGCACAAAGAACAAGTCAAATCCAAATCAGGATGTAGTTTATAGCGGTTTTGGTGTGTATTAATTTCCGAAATGCCACATCTAAACCTGGTCATAAGAAATTTCAAATGTTTGTCTAGCTCTATTTTGAGATATGTTTTCCTGTCATGAACACCACAAAAAGTTCTGTATATACTAAATCTCTCACTGTTTTCAATATGGAAATCCCATTCTTGCCATCTGCTTAAAATTAGTCTTTCTTTAAACTGATATAAAAACTCTTTAACGTTTTGAACCCCTCCATTTTCCCATACATACCCAAAGCCATTTTCATACAATCTACAGCGAATGTTTGATACCCAGTTTCTTTTCCCTCTTGCATCTAGATCGTGTAACATTTTATAAGCTTTTCTTGGTAATCTAATATCTTCCATTACTACTAACTTTAACCAATAACGAATACAACGTACAACAGAATTAATATAGATAGGGTGTCTATTTGTTTCACCATAAACAAAATCATTTGGGGTTCTCATTTCGACCCCCAGAAATTTTTTCAATGCAAACAAATGCACCTGTTCGCACTGATGTGCTGCCTTGTCTAAACCCCACAGTTCTGCTCCATACAAAACAATAGGCACGACCTGTGAATCAAATAGCTTTAAAAATAATTCTAAGTTGTTATTATTTAGAGCTCGAAGTTTTCTCATAATACATATCACAGCATTCTTGGCTTTGCTTCCAAGGTCGTTACATGCTGCTGTAAAACTAAGTCTTGTTGAAAACAATACACCTAAATATTTGTATGCATTTACAACAGGCATTTCAACATTATTATATTTCCATTTTTCTCTTGCTGAAAGATGGCCGCCTTTTCTAAATACAATGATTTTACTTTTATCTGAGTTTACCTTTAAGTCCATAGACAGTGCTGCTCTTTGTAAACTATTTAGTTGCGTTTGTAAACCAATAACTGTTTCAGCTAATAAGACTATGTCATCTGCCAATAACAATATGAAGAGTTCAAGATAATCATTTGTAAACAAAGCTCCATGCCTTCCATTTCCAATTACTTCATTGGCAAGCTCATTGATAAATAATGAAAATAAAACTGGACTACAAACATCCCCTTGTTTCACACCATAAGTACAACTAATTAAATCTGTCAATTTTGAGCCACATCTAACCTTTACTTTAACATTATTGTACATGCTTTTGATACATTCCAATAGTTTACCTTTTATTTCATTTTTTATGAGAATCCGCCAAAGAATACTCCTATTTAAAGAATCAAAAGCCTTTTCAAAATCTATGAAGGCTACGTATAATTTTCTGTTACAAGAAAACTGCTTTTGTACTAAAGACATCAAAGTAAACATATGATCAATAGTTGAATAATTCTTTTTAAAACCAGCCTGATGTTCTCCAGTAATATTGTTTTCCTCAATCCACTCTTGTAAACGATGGTTTATGACTGTACTATAAATCTTACTACTAATATCACTAAGTGTTATACCTCTATAATTATTGGGGTTATTTCTGTCACCTTTTTTGTACAAAGGTAGAACAATGCCTTCTGTCCATTTTTGTGGAAAAACACCTTTGTGAAATAAAGCTTTAAAGAATAGTACCAAGAACTCTATAACACTGTCCCCTGCATTTTTAAACAATTCTCCAATGATCCCATCTGGACCAGCTGCTTTTCTACTCTTTATTTTTCTAAATGCTATCATGACCTCTTCTTTTGTAATAGGTCGATTGAAATACATATCAGTATCTTCAGATTGTATAGTATCTTCTTCATGTGAATCCTTTTCAAGTAGTTTTTTAAAGTGATCATACCATTCCTCAACAGAAATGTTGCTACTAACAAATTTTGAGAGAGAGAGAGAGAGAGAGAGAGAGAGAAGAGAGAGAGAGAGAGAGAGAGAGAGAGAGAGAGAGAGAGAGAGAGAGAGAGAGAGAGAGAGAGAGAGAGAGAGAAGATGCAAAGATGCATTTCAAACAGGCACAGGCAAGACAACCTGAAAGATAAACAAGAACACACACAGACCTAACAACACCTGCATGTGCATATCTATGTGCATGGGGACAGGTCAGCCTAGTGTTCAGATCACTACGGTCGCAATTTGACGACCCGGGTTCGATTCCCGTTCGAGGGGATTTTCCCCCTGGAGTTAACATTAGTGTTGAACGGTGGGTTTGTTGACATTTTTAATGCTTGTCTGTGCATGTCATTTCTAACGCCGACTGTTTTGTTTTAATTTTTTCATTTTTTTTATAGATTGATATTTGCACTTTGACACAGATTACTTGAAACATTCTTGATATGGTTTTGGTAAGTCAGTGAATAGTGTCAAAACATTGGAAACAGCAATGTCTTTGAGTCCAAGTCAGGGTTTCAGCATAAAGGTCCTGGCGGAGACTAATACGAAATCCTGGTGTCAACTATTATCGTATCCTGATGTAGACTACCATCCTGGTTTAAACTAATATATATTCCATAAAAGAACTATTAGTATAACATGGTTATAAATGAAGGGATACAATCTGAAAAAATGTGTTGAAGATTGCACCAACCCAGAAACAGGCCAGCAGCTTAGTACTGTGATCTTAATCATAAGGACTCTTTGGCTATTCTGCTCCCAGTATTAGAATCTTCAGTTTAGGTTAGTGTATCTTTTAGACCATTTGCTTTAAACGAAATCTAATTCCATAATTACGTTACTGCAAAAACGGAAGCCTACAACAGCACAGTAAGGGAAGAAAAATGTCAAACCATGGCTTTTTCTTGTCCCACTAAGAGTAGTCTATTCTTAAGTTTAGTCAACCATTCCATGGTCCACAACATTCAAAGTTTGTTCTTGATTCTACGAGGAAAAACCTTAGACACTCATGTTTTGAACTTCACCAATGCAGGCATGGCATCTTTTGAATACATTAGCCACAAATCTGATTACCAGA
>CM060330.1:49411296-49416296 GCA_030674155.1 Stramonita haemastoma
TTTTTTGCATGATTCCATAAGGGGGAGGAGACGTGTTGATCATGGACCTGTTATTTTGTTTTGGGATCTTTTTTTCCCTTCCCGTACCCCCCCCACTTCTGACCAAATTCATAGGTTAAAAGGAAATTCCGTGTTTTTTAGACGAAGGTGGCATTGAAGTTATAAGACAGAGACTTTGGGGAAGGTCTGCCTTATGGGCGGGGAAAAGTAAACAAGGGAGAGGGATGGGTTTGCTATCAAATGCTGACTTCTAAAATAGCTGAGGTCTTGACACCTCGTTCTTCGTAGTGTAAGGGCCATGAAAACCCCAATCTGGTTTTCTTAAGACGTTTGTTGATTTGTGGTTTCCCTTTTTTTTACCCTCTCTCCATTTTATTCCACCATGTCAAATGAGTCTTCTTTTGTTTTTTTAAAAATCCGTCATTACATAAATTTTTTCATTTTTTCCCAAAATAAAAATTGATGAGCACAGATTCTTTGCCTAGTTTTGGTTAAGTTGTTTTTTCCCCAAAATTAAAAACATTACAAATGCATGGGCAAGTCGGGTCCATTAAGGAAAGGGAGTCGTATTTAGCCATGCAAGCAGCAAACCCAGATCCTCCTTTCAAGGAAAATTCTTTCCTCACAAAGTTTTCATTTAATGGCGGCAAAGTGGCGTGATTCCTTGGGGTGTACTTTTGCTTTCTTTATGGCCTTTTTAAACGTGTTAGTTTGTTTTTTTTGATGTTGAATTGTTTCTCTTGTTTTTTCTCCCCCAGCATTGTTTATCATCTGAGAACTTGACTATAATTACGTTATTTTTATTAGGTAATGAAACTCATGACTTTGCTTCATTTTAATGCTGTTGCTTCGTCGTTGTTGATTTGTTTCCATCTCTGAAGGATTGTTTTGTCTCCAAATGTCCGCATTACATAAGACAAGGTCGGTTACTTGCCCAAACAGCCAGGTCATTCAAAATAAACGAGTTCCAAGCAATGCACACAATCAAATAACAGATATGCGTTTTCATGTCCATCCCTCTTCATGCCACATGGTCCATAGCAGAACAAAACCTGATTTTTCTCTTCCAAAGTTTCCGAAAGAAAAAAGCCATCTGAATCCAGGTAATGGATGTGGAAAAATTGTGTGTATAGCCTTTGTGTCCCAGGGGAAATCAGCTGTTGCAATGCAGCACCAGTGACGCAACATTCTGGGAAATGAAGATTGTATCAGTTGTGATGATGCCTTCTCTTCATTCTGCGATCACACACGGCTTTCACACACTCCTGATTTTGTTTGTACTGTTGTCTTCTATTCACCCCCCCCCTCACCCTTCCTCCATCCTCCATCCCACCATCTCAGCCACCCCTAATTTCTCATGCCACTCTAACCCCAACAATGTTTATTCATCAACAACAACTGCTCTGGTAATTCATATTAAAGCACCAGTGAAGCAAAGTGATAACATTAAAACCCAGAGGATAGCTGAAGATGTTTTAGTTAAACATTCACATAAAGAACAAGCCCAGGCAAATACATGCGCACGTGTATTGTTAAATGCATATATGCGTGCAGTTGCGCTCATCTGCACACACATAGAGAAAGCATGCAGTTTAGAATTTTACAGATCACTGAAGCATCCACAGAATGCATACAATGACCAGGAGAGTAATTGGATGACTGGCCGCTTGAAAAAAGTCCAAAGAAGCAAAGAGAAAGAGAGGATAGAGAAGAAAAGAAAGAGAACGATGGAGAGAGAGAGACAGAGACAGACACACGGACACACTGACAAACAGAAAGACACAGACAGAGACAAAGGCAGAAACAAACAGACAGGCATATGGACGGACGGACAGACAGACAAGGAGTTAGAGACATACAGAAACAACAACAACAAAACATACAGATAAAGAAGGCAGATGTTTTTAATTCCTTCTCTATAAAAACAACAACAAACATGTAAGGCAGGAAAAAAAACAACCAACGAAATAGACTAATGCTGTCTCCTTTAAAAAAAAGAACATTTGATGAGGTTTTTGGATGTTTCTTGGTTGTTGTTTTTTTTACCTTACTTTTTTTTTCGTTTTATATGCATCTTTTCTGGGTGACAGGACAGCTCAGTTGACAGAGCACTTGCTCTCTCTCAGTAAAGGTTAAGCAGCATTGAGCGTGTTTGCCTCTTGAATGGGTGAACGTCCGTATACCTTGGCTTCAGCACAGTCTCCCAATTAACCCAGCTGTAAATGGGTAGCTGCCCTGTCTAGGGACAGGGAGGGTAAAGCAGCAAAGTAGAGGAGAAGAGACGGACCGCTGTCCTCAGTATGTTGGCCTCTACAGAAGCTGAGGTCTCTGACACTTCACACGTCTCCCCTCCAACTGTAGAGGTCATGGAAACTCCTTTCTATAATATTTTACTTGTGTTTTCTATATGCCTATGCACATTACTTTTTTTTACAAGTTTTTTTTTCCTGTATTCATGCATGTCTTTCTTTCTTAGAGAATTTCTTTTATTCCTTGCTGATGAACTGTTTGTTTTTTAAGTTATATGCAGGTAAAAAAAATGTATAAAACCTCAGATGATGGGGGATGGAGTTGGTTGCAATTGTCTTCTTCACAAAATACAAACAATGTCAATGAGCATCGCAAGGTGCTATTATGTTAAGATAAAAAAGAGCTCGGTATTTAGCCATGCAAACAGCAAATCCAGTATCCTCCTTCAAAGGGAAAATGTCTTTCTCTCACGCAAGTCTCTCATTCCAAAGCGTGCTAAGTGGCAGTAATTCCTCCTGGGGAGTTACTTTTTGCCTGCGCTTAATCGGCCTGCTAACGTGTTTGGTTTTTTGTTGTTGTTGCTGTTGTGTTTCTCTATTTTTTGGTCTCTCCAGCCATTGTTTATCATGTGACTGACACTGATTTCAAGGGCGTTTTTTTTAATTGGGTAGTGAAACTCTTGACTTAGAGTTTTTTGGTTTAAATGTTGCTACTCTCTCATTGAGTATTTGTGTTTGTTGCAAGATGTTTTCCCTGCTCATTTCCGTTTTTGTGCTTTGTTAATGGATGCGTTTGTTTCCAGAATGGACATAAAAAGTAGGACAAGGTCGTTTCTTAGGCCATCGTTGCCTGTTGAAGAAAGAAGAAATTGACAATTGGATTGACGTCCCACATTAAATTGACATACAATGCATGAGATTTGTCTACAATTAACACAGTGATAAAAAGGATAATGGTTACATTACACATATAAAATAAAGGCTACAAGAGCAACATAAAATCGTGGATTTTCTGTGCAAATTCATAAAAGTTATTTTTCTTCTATCAGATATCCATCATCTTTATCTCACATGAATTTCAGTATTCAATATCTTATTTAATTTTTTTTAAATTGTCTGTTGGAACAATTATCGTCTTTTAACTATCAAAATGTGTCATTACAAAACAGTACATTGATTCTAAAGATATCTTATATGCTTACTTACCTTTTTGTTTTGTATAAATCATAAATCATAATGGGACCAATATTTTAAACAGCTTTATAAAAAAAAAAATCCATCCCCACACCCCATAATTATTTCCACTATACTAGGTAAAATGTAAAACTGATACCATACAAATCAAAATCAAACTAGGCTTGAAACGAAGCAACCCTCAGCTGAAACACTACAAACTACCAACACATTCCATGTAAACCATATCCAATCAAAGCAAACAATCAGAAATAGATATGCAATGTTTCCCATTCAATCAATCCATGCCACATGCTTCGTAGCAGAACTACGCCTGATTGTTCTGCTCCAAACAGTTCCGGAGAAGAAAACAATCGGTTTAAAGCTCAGTTAACGGCTTTAGGACAAATTGTGTGTAGCTTTTGTGTCCCAGGGGAAATCAGGTGTGTTGCAGCACTGGTGACGTAACAGTGGGGAGGGATGAAGATTGTATCAGTTGTATGAGAGTTCCCATTCATTCTGCAATCACACGGCTTTCACACACTCTTGTTTTTGTTTGTACTGCTGTTCTCTACTCACATCCACCTCTCCTCCATCCTCCATTCCAGCCATCCTACAGGCCCCACTTCCCCAAAGTCACTCTATGAAAATTTGTTTTATCCAATCAACAATAACACATGAAAACGTTAGAATTATAACCCAGGGGATAACTAAGGATAGCTTCGTTAAAAACTACTCCATAGAGAGTAGGCTCAGGCACATGGATATGGAATGTATCATTAGATATATACATGCGTGCTCATGCTGATCTTCACATAGCATAGAAAGGAGCAGTTTGGAATCTTACAGATCACTGAAAACAATCACAGAATACATACATTAACTATTAGAGTAATTGAATGATGTATTGGTTATGGAAACACCTTTATCTACTATTCTGAAGTTTATGTTGTGTATACTTGCATTCAGGTTTTTTTTCCTTCTGTCAGTTATTAATCCAGCCATTTCTAACAGATTTTTTATTTTGATTTTGTGATTTTATTTGGCACTGTTCATAACATACATCATTTCCAGAAAAGAAAAACAAACAAAAAACCGTTCAGATTATAGAGGATTGATTTTGTCGAAAAAGTCTTTTTGTCACAAAGCACAAACATGTCAAAGTGCATGGCGGCAAGGTACTATCAGTGAAAAAGAAGAGTGCTTGCAGTTAGCCTCTAAAACAGTGAAAACCTTGGATCCTACTTAGGGGTAAAATGTCTTTCCCACACGCAAGTCTCTCATTCTGTAGCGTGCTAAGTGGCAGTGATTCCTCCAGTGAGTTTACAGGTTGCCTGGGCTTAATCAGCCTTTTTAACACTCTGTACTGTTTCTACTGCTGTGGCTGCTGTTGTTTCTTGTAACGGTTTTTTTCATTCCTGTCGTTCTTTATCCTGTGACTCACACTGATTACGAGTTTGTTTTTTTGTGAAGCAATGAAACTCTTGATTCTTGGTGGGTTTTTTTTAATGTTGTTACTTCCTTATTGGTATTGTTTTTACCATAACATTTGTTCGAGCTCATTTCCATTTTTGTGCT
>CM060330.1:49423796-49437356 GCA_030674155.1 Stramonita haemastoma
ACTCAGCTGTCATGCCTTGTCTTGTCTATGTATGTATGTATTATGTATGTATTATGGTGATGGATGGATGGATGAAGGATGATGGAGGATGGATGCTGATCCTATCTATCTATCTATCTATCTATCTACTATCTATCTATATCTATCTATCTATCTATCTTCTATCTATCTATCTATCTATCTATCTATCTATCTATCTATCTATTGTCTGTCTGTCTGTCTGTCTGTCTGTCTGTCTGTCTGTCTATTCAGCCATTTCTCCTTTTTATTTCCTGGGTTCTTTTCTCTGTCCTGTCTCTGTCTCTCCTGTCTGTCTGTCTGTCTCTCTGTCTGTCTATCTCTGTCTTCTCTTGTCTCTCTATTTCTCTGTCTCTGTCTCTCTGTCTGTCTCTTTGTCTCTCTGACCATCTCCCTCTGTCTCTGTCTATTTGTTTCTCTCTTTCTTGCTGTGTGTATATGTGTGTTGTTTTTATTTATTTATTTATTTGTTTATTTTTTTTTTTATACCAAGGATAATTGAATAAGCACTCATGTTTCTGTGTGTGCGTGTGAATGTGTGTGTGTGTGTGTGTGTGTGTGTGTGTGTGTGTGTGTGTGTGTGTGTGTGTGCACGCGTGTGTGTGTTACTGTTTATGTTTGGGTGTGTACATGCATAGATATAATTATCTTTGTATCAACGTGTCTATTTTCGTAGACAGAAACCAAAAAAAAAGCAATTTTGCAAGTGTGCATTCGCCTTTTCGCGTATGAGTACAGAGAATGCCCATGCTCATGTACATAACCTTGCTCATTCGTTTTTTACAGCCTGCATCATATATCTCCCTGCAGGCACTGTGTCCCCCTGGCAGGTTGCCATAAACTGTGTGCATGCAACACGGACCCAGAGGTCAGTGCACTACAGCATGGGGCTTCATGCCACACCAACATGCACATTAAGTTATGTACAGGGTGTGCCCATGCTTGTAGGCATAGCCATTTTACTGCTGTTTTACATTCTGTATTGTAAGTATATCTCCCTGCAGGCATTGTGTCGCACCCTGACAGGCTGCTATAAATTGTGTGCTGCAACACAGAACAATGGCGAAGTGCACTACAGCATGGGGCTTCCTGTCACACCAACATGGACTGCAATGGCTAACTTTGCTCCTTTGCTTTGTTTTATTTACTGCATTGTGCCGAGTTTGTTTTGTTTTCTGGTGCAAATTGTGTGTCCTTTGCTATGTTTGTGCTTACAGCACTTTCTAGACTTGGCCTTGTGCTGGATTTCTCTGTGTCTTTTTTTCTGTGTCCTTGCTTGCGTTTCTGCGTATGCTGCTGTTTGACTTTTCATTTTTCTCTATGTCTTTCGGTTTCTTTGCCACTCTCCTACTCTGTCTCTCTGTCTGTCTGTCTGTCTCTCTGTCTGTCTGTCTGTCTGTCTCTCTCTCTCTGTACCGATGTCTATGTGTGTGCGTGCATGCATGCGTGCGCGTTTGTGTGTGTGTGTGTTTTGTGTCTGTGTGTGTGTGCGTGTGTGTGTGCGCGTGCACGTACACGTATGTGTATGTGTGTGCGTGCATGCGCGTGTCTGTGTGTGTGTGCATGCACATGTGTGTGTGGTTGTATGTGTGGCATGTGTTTATAAAACTCTGCATGTGAACATTTTTATATTAGCATGTAAGTACAGAGAATGCCTATGCTTGTGTACATAGCCTTGATAATTTTTTTACAGTCTGTATCATAACTCTCCCTTGGGCACAGTGTCAGCCTGACAGGCTTCCATAAACTTTGTGCTGCAACACTGAGCAAGGCTAAAGTGCACTACAGCATGGGGTTACCTGCCACACCAGTATGTACATTAAGTACAGGGTGTGCCCATGCTTGTAAGCATAGTCCTTTTGCTCCTGTTTTACAGCCTGTATCATAAGTATATCTCCCTGCAACACTGAGCAAGGCTGAAGTGCACTACAGAATTGGGTTTCCTGCCACACCAACACGTACATTAAATACAGGATGTGCCCATGCTTTGTAGGCATAGCCATTTTACTGCTGTTTTACAGCCTGTATCATAAGTATATCACCCTGCAGGCACTGTGTCCCCCTGACAGGCTGCCATAAACTGTGTGCATGCAACAGGGACCCATAGGTCAGTGTACTACAGAATGGGGCTTCCTGCCACACCAACACGTACATTAAGTACAGGCCTTGCCAATGTTTGTAGGCATAGCCATTTTACTGCTGTTTTACAGCCTGTATTGTAAGTATATCTCCCCTGCGGGCACTGTGTCACACACTGACAGGCTGCCATAAACTGTGTGCTGTAACCAGAACAAGGCTGAAGTGCACAACACAAT
This sequence comes from Stramonita haemastoma, assembly GCA_030674155.1. Taxonomy (NCBI): domain Eukaryota; kingdom Metazoa; phylum Mollusca; class Gastropoda; order Neogastropoda; family Muricidae; genus Stramonita; species Stramonita haemastoma. Next base: position 49,426,130 of record CM060330.1, read on the forward strand.
GGGGCTTCCTGCCACACCAACATGAACTGCAATAGGCAAACTTTGCTCCTTTGTTTGGTGATGGCTCACAGCTTCATATAGTGTTTGTTTCCTGTGCTACTTTTCTGTGGTTTCTTTCTCATTGCTCTTTCTGTTTATGTCTGTTTCTCTGTGCGTGTGGGTGCTTTAAATGGTTGTTTAAAGCACCCGCAGAGTTAGTTTACATTTGCTTTCTCTGTGTCTCTGTCTCTGGCTCTGTGTTTGTCTCTTTTCAACTCCTGTTGTCTTCTTGTTTTCCGTCGCCCTGTGTGTGTCTTTATTTCTCTCTCCTCTCTCTCTCTCTCTCTCTCTCTCTCTCTCTCTCTCTCCTCTCTCTCTCTCTCTCTCCTCTCTCTCTCTCCTCTCTCTCTCTCTCCAGATAAAAATATGTGTCTGTTGGCATGTTCACACAAAACTTAATGTATACATTTTAAACATGTATGTTTAAATACAGACTGTGCCCATGCTTTGTAGGCATCGCCATTTTACTGCTGTTTTACAGCCTGTATCATAAGTATATCTCCCTGCAGGCACTGTGTCCCCCTGACAGTCTGCCATAAATCGTGTGCTGCAACACGGAACTAGGCTGGAGTGCACTACAGCATGGGGCTTCCTGCCACACCAACATGGACTGCGATAGGCAAACTTTGCTCCTTTGTTTGGTTACGGTTCACAGGTTCTTGTAGTGTTTGTTTCCTGTGCTACTTTCTGCGGTTTCTTTCTCCTTGCTCTTTCTGTCCATGTTTGTTTCTCTGTGCATGGTGATTGTTTACAGCACCCACAGAGATAGTTTACATTTGCTTTCTCTGTGTCTCTGTCTCTGGCTCTGTGTTTGTCTCTTTTCAACTCCTGTTTTTTCTTCTTTTTTCCGTTGCCCTGTGTGTGTTGCTTTGTCTGTCTGTCTTCATGTTTTTTTGTTTCTCTGTCTGTCTCTCTCAATTGATCTATCTCTCTTTCTCTATCTGTCTGTCTCTTTGTCTCTGTCTCTGTCTCTGTCTGTCTCTGTCTGTCTGTCTGTCTGTCTGTCTGTCTGTCTGTCTGTCTGTCTGTCTGTCTGTCTGTCTGTCTGTCTGTCTCTCTCTCTCTCTCTCTCTCTCTCTCTCTCTCTCTCTCTCTCTCTCTCTCTCTCTCTCTCTCTCTCTCTCTCTCTCCATTTCTCTCTCTCCTGCAATCTTTTTTTTTTTCGATTATCTTCCTGCCCATATCTTGTCCCAACAGTTGATGTATGTTTACTTAGTTTCAATAAACAACAGCATGCATAAGCTCATCCTCACGAAAGCAAAACTGCCTCAGTCCACTCCTGTATGGCTATCAACGAGTGTGTGCGTGCGTGCGTGCGTGCGTGCGTGCGTGCGCGCATGTGTGTGTGTGTGATTCTGTGTCGGTTGGAATGTAAGTATTTATGTCGGGGTGATGGAACTGCTAAATGCGGAGGCAAGTTTTAGTTGTTGCTGTTGGGCGTTCCCCAGCTTAACACACTGTGGGTCACACAGAATGAACACTCTCTCTTATCCCACCTGGGAATCACTGTGAGATTGAATATTGCAACCTTAATCAGAAGTTTGCTTGTGTGACTGCTTTGAAGTACGTCGCCATAAAGGCAGCCATACACCGACATCAGATGATTTTTTTCTCCTTTAAAGCAGGGAGAATATTGTTATGTTAAGAGCTTGTCATAGCTGAAGGCAATCGCAACACAAAATTTTACAACATAAGAACATTTTAGTGTAGGCCTTGGCATCAAGCTGACACTTATGACTAACACAACGTTTGGCCTTGGCCAATCTGAGAGATTGTAAAAAGCCAAAGCTGTATCTTTCCTCGGTATATCCACATTGACAGTTTATTGCAAGACATATACAAATCACTCGGCCGTTTTAATGTCGATTTAATGACTTATAAAATAATATAGGCATGGTTGTACATAATGCAGCCATGTCTCCATACAAATGCTGATCGTATAATAGCATATACCGATATTGCCATACCTGCACTAGTACATAACCATAATAATAACAATGTGTAAGCAGGCATGTAGAGCACTATACACACTCACAAACACATACGTACACATACATACCCACCTACACATACAGACATTCACACAAACACGCGCGCGCACACGCACACATACACACACACTTACATGTTCACACACACAAATATGCAAACAAGAGTACGCTTGTGCACATAGACACACGCACGCACACACACACATACACACACAAACACACACACACACACACACACACACACACACACACACACACACACACACACACACACACACATACACACACACAAACACAGACTTGAAAAGCACACCATCGTGTGCTGGTGGGAACAGATAACATTTACAAAACTGCATACACATGGGGACTGGATGTAAAAAAGCACGAGTGCTTATCCCATTATCCTCAATATAAAAGAATAAAATAAGTTTTTATAAAAGTAATAAACACACTGCCTAACTCACTAACACACTAACACACATACTTAACCAAATAGTTCTACCTACTCATAGATGCATTTACGTCCGCTTTCTTCACGCGATGTTTATGTGTATATTTATTAATTTCTAAGTCTGTCTCCACCTCTGTTGGTATTTCTATCTGTTCCTGTCGTTCTGTCTGTCTGTCTAGTATGTCTGTCTGTCTGCTGTCTGTCTGCTTATCTGTCTGTCTCTGTTCATTTTTCTGTCTGTCTGTCTGCTTGTATGTCTGTCTCTGTCTTTTTTGTCTGTCTGTTTGTGTATTTGTCTGTCTATTTGTCTGCCTGTCTGTCTGTCTGTCTGTAAATTTCTGATTCTGCTCACAGACGCGATACGGCGTGGCCATTCCATGGAATTGAGATAAACTTGGTTTCAAACTTTGACAGTTTACTTTTTTTCAACCCCATCCTTTTAAGAGTTAAAAAGATTTCCATCATCCCTGCCCCTTCTTTTTTCTCGTTCTCTTTCTCCCATGTCTTTCTTGTTTCTTTTTCCTCTCAATACTTTGATGTCTAAAAGGACGAACGACCGGAAATAATCCAACACAAAAATGAACACAGAAAGAGACAGGGAAAGCAGGACAAAAGAAAGAAAAAGAAAAGACAGGATAATAAAAGATAAAACAAAACTAGAAAGAGAGAAAATCACTGAAAGAAAGAAAGAAATAATGTAAGAAAAATAGATAGATAGATAGATAGATAGATAGACAGACAGACAGACAGACAGACAGACAGACAGACAGACAGACAGACAGACAGACAGACTGATAGATAGATAGATAGACAGACAGACAGACAGACAGACAGACAGACAGACAGATAGATAGATAGATAGATAGATAGATAGATAGATAGATAGATAGATAGATAGATAGATAGATAGATAGATAGATAGATAGATAGATAGATAGATAGATAGATATATAGATAGAAGGACGGACGGACGGACGGACGGATTGACGGACGGACAGAAAGAAAGAAAGAAAGAAGAGAGAAAGAAAGAAAGAAAGAAAAGAAAGAAAGAAAGAAAGAAGAGAGAGAGAGAGAGAGAGAGAAGAGAGGAGAGAGAGAGAGAGAGAGAGAGAGGAGAGAGAGAGAGAGAGAGAGAGAGAGAGAGAGAGAGAGAGAGAGAGAGAGAGAGAGAGAGAGAGAGAGAGAGAGAGAGAGAGAGAGAGAGAGAGAGAAGAGAGAGAGACAAGGCAAGGCAAGGCAAGGCAAGGCAAGGCAAAATTCTTTTATTCGAGGATAATAGATAAGCACTCGTGTGCTTTTTTACATCCAGTCCCCGCCCTTTTCAGGGATAACATTAAGATAGAAAAAAAAAAAGCCACAACTACACAACAACAATTATAATGATCCAAATACCAAAAGTAAGGAACCATACCAAGTATCAAACAGGCAAGAAATAACAGAGAGATACAATATTAAGGTAATGTTATAAAAAGTCACTCATTCGGAAACGAAAAAAAAGTAAGAATCAATGATAATTTTGATTTGAATAAAGGAAAATAAACAAAAACAAAACAAACAAAAAACAAAACAAAACAAAACAACAAAAAAAGCGCAATAATTAAAGAGCAAACATCAGAATATGATGAGGTTAAATGACTGAAGACATCAATCCGCCACCATCTATCTCAAAATAAGTCCCATAAAACATAAGATTTTGATAAAAGGGGAGAAAAAACAACAACAGGTAAGGAATAAGACAGAGATACAATATTGAGGTAATGTTACAAAAAGGCACTCATTTTGAAACAAGAATATGAAGTAAGAATCAATGATGATTTCGATTTGGAAAACACACGTACACACACACACACACACACACACACACACACACACACACACACACACACACACACACACACACGCACGCACGCACGCACACACACACACGCACACACACACACACACACAACACACACACACAAAAACAAATAAGCAAACAAAGCAAAGCAACCAAAAAAAAACCCCAAAAAACAAACAAACAAACAAACAAACAAACAAAAAAAGGGGGGGGGGGCGCAATAATTAAGGAGCAAACATGGGAATATCATGAGGTTAAATGACTGAAATCACCACCATCTATCATCAAAATAGTCCCATAAAACATAAGTTTTGATAAAAGGGGAGAAGCACAACAAAGCAGGTAAGGAATAAGACAGAAATACAATATTAAGGTAATGTTATAAAAATGCACTCATTCAGAAACAAAAATATGAAGTAGGAATCAATGATGATTTTGATTTGAAGAAGAAAAAACAAACAAACAAACAAATAAACAAACAAAAGGAAAACACAGCAACAAAACAAAAAACAAGCAAGCAAACAAACAAAAAACAAGCAAACAAACAAACAAACAAAAAACAAAAACAAAACAAAAAGAAAAGAAAAGAGGGTGCAATAATTAAGGAGCAACATGAGAATACGATGAGGTTGAATGACTGAAAACATCAATCCACCACCATCTATCATCAAAATAGTTCCATAAAACATAAGTTTTGATAAAAGGGGAGAAAGAAACAGCAACAACAACAAAAAACCCAACACACACACTCACACACACACACACACACACACACACACACACACACACACACACACACACACACACACACACATACACACACACACACACACACACACACACACACACACACACACACACACACACACACACACACACACAAGAGGGAGGGAGAAAGAGAAGGGGGAGAAGGAGAGGGAATATAATTGGTTTATTATTTTTGGTGCATCAAGTGGATTAGGAGGTGATTTTTGAAGGTAGTCAATGATTGGTGCTCTTTAATTGAATCGGGAAGGGAGTTCCACAGCACAGGGCCTGAGTATAGTAAACTAGATTTAAACAAGTCTATTCTTGGGATTGGGACACTTGGCTTTTCAGTATTTCTGGAATGATTCATTGGGAACTTATTTCTTAAGGACGTGGGGACAGTTCCTGCCATTATCTTAAACATCAGTATGTCTTTGTTATATTTTAGTCTTTGTTGTAGGGGGAGAATATTTAACTGAGTATAATCCACTTCAAGTAAGGTTGTTTTTTTCAGAAGGATAAGTTTGAGAGCACGTTTATATAGACTTAATAACGGTTTCATAGTGTTTGCACTGGCAGAATCCCAGAGGGTTGAGGCATAGTCTATTGAGGATTGTATGTAAGCTTGGAAGAATAATTTCCTTGAATTGTAGTCAAGGAAATGTTTAATTTTAGTCAATTGGTATACTCTTTGGGACAGATATTTGCATAGATGAGATATGTGGTAGAACCAGCTGAGATTTTCATCGATTGTTACTCCTAGAACTTTGTGATGAGAGGTTTGTTCAATTGAGAGAGGAGAGAGAGAGAGAGGAGAGAGAGAGGAGAGAGAGAGAGAGAGAGAAGAGAGAGAGAGAGAGAGAGAGAGAGAGAGAGAGAGAGAGAGAAAAGAAAGAAAGAAAGAAAGAAAGAAAGAAAGAAAGAAAGAAAGAAAGAAAGAAAAGAAAGAAAAGAAAGAAAGAAAGAAAGAGGAAACAAGGCTCAGCATTAGATGTGCAATCGTCTACTGTTGGTGTTTGTTTTATTCTTTTTCTTTGTTTTTTCTTGTAATTGCAGAATGTTGTCCTTTTCTCTTTTGTGCCTGTTTCTTCTAAGGAGAGAAAGAGAGGCTGAAGGAATGAATATGTAAATGCGCAGCTTGCAAAGTGATCTGTTTTAGTTCTCTTTTCGGGCAAAGATTATGCTTACTCCAAAACCTTTGGTTGAGTCCAAAAGAGAACTAAAACGATAATTGTTTACAAAGCATTTTCGATTCCATATATATGCATAAGATACAGCTTCCATTACCTACACCCTAAAGAAATCACAGTAGACAAAACATGTATTGAAGAGGATAATTATAACAAGAGGAAGGAAGACTCAGTGGAATAACACTAAGTAAACAACACATTTTTGAAGACAGATAGAAGGAGTGAAACAAGAGACATATAACAATATTAATAGTAATAATAATAATAATAATAATAATAATAATAATAATAATAATAATAATAATAATAATAATAATAATATGATAATGATAATAATAATGATAATAATAATAATGATAATAATAATAATAATAATAATAATAATAATAATAATAATAATAATATGATAATAATAATAATAATGATAATAATAATGATAATAATAATAATAATAATAATAATAATAATAATAATAATAATAATAATAATAATAATAATAAAACAAGAGAGGAGAAAATGTGAGAGGAATGCACAAGGAAGAACAAAGAGCCCAAGGAAGAAAATGACAAAAGCTGCACTAGGTAGGAAAACAGGAAGACAAAGGAATAAACAGTTAAATACACTACATTGATCAATGAGTTCACTTTAGGAGCATAGACAGCAGGGAACAGTGGAATCCCATATATCATACTGTACAAGCAGACTATACATAGGGGTAAACCAGAGGACACTTCCTGTGACCTCTTTATTCACAACCGGCTTTGCATAAATCTAAATTCTACATAACCCTGTACCTAGAGCAATTCACTCTTAAACATGCGATAGCAAAGAGTGCAGGTTTATCCACCTCTGGCTGAGGGCCCCACGGCCACCTGTCACTGTCTGACTTACTGTGGATTTTCGGCCTTGAGGATGTGACATGAGAAATCTGGGTATAACTGAGGTAGAAGGGTTAGAATAAGCGGCGTGGGAACAACAGAACAGGAGCGTCACAGAAGATTAGGCAACAAAGAATAAGTTAAAAGAGTGTAGATTTTAAAGTGCTCTTTATGTACCTGTTATTTTTTCCCCATTTTTTAAAGTCAATAATCGTGCTGACCATAGTTCTCCAAGTTTTATTGCTGCTTCTTTTTTTTCATGTTATTGTCGCTGGTTCTCCAGCGGTTGTTCCTGCTGGGAGTAGCAATGCTGCTGACAGCAGTGGAGGAAAAATAATGATAGTCATGGTTACAATATGGCGGTAGTGGCTTGAAAATGACAGTTCTTTTTCCCTGTGTCTCTGCTTTTTCTCCATAGTTGAAGAATTATAGAAAAAGTCAAGGACAAATAGCATGCCTATTACTGCTAGAGTGGACCAGAAAGGGGCACAGAAGCAGCAAGAAGTTCCTGTGAACCAATTTTTGCATACTGAGTTTTTTCTGCATAAAGTTGAGTTCTGTGCACTCGTTGACTCTGTTCAAACTTGACCTTTTTCTCTCCTTCTTGCTGTTGTTATCATTGCTGTTGTTGGCAGTGGTGGAGGGTAGTTGTTGTGGTATTCAATTAGTAGGGCAGATGGTAAGACCATTTCATTTCAATACAAATGCTTTACTATCCCACAAAGTAGAAAAAACGGCGTTGGTTACAAGATTTACACAAAATCAGTAAATACACAAAAAAAACCCATCACAGAAAAAATGCCACAATTTAGCACGCAAACATCACACGATAAGCAAAACTCACAAACATCAACAATACCAAAGCCAGTCATAAACTCATTGGTAGTGATAGGGTTAAAAAAAGTAATGTATTTTTCTTTTTTTTTGTCTTTTTTCATACTAATTGAAGGATCACGAAGAAACAGGTTAGGAACCAGTGTGATCCTATACCTTATAATTTGACAGTAGACTGCAAAAGAAAATAAACCAGCAGGTGGTTTCTTGTGAACGTTTTCCTTGCAATAAGTTTTTGCAGATATCTGATTTCCGCCTATTTACTGACTATTTTTTTGCAGTTTCAGCTCTGAAGTATTGAAAGGTATGGAAACCAAAAGGACATGCAATGTAGGCTTTGTTGGATGTTTACTGGCTTAACATCGTTAGTTTTAACCAGAATATGGTCTCTTTCTCACTCATCATACGTGAGAAACACTGTGATTCCGTAAATGTATACAGCATAAGAAGTTTGCCTACATGGCTGTCATTTTTAAAGCCTCGTCACATGGACATCCATATTCCAGCTTCATAGATTTTGGTCACATTTGAAAGAGAGTGGAGGCAATTGTGCGAAAACTTTGTCACAATTAAAGGCAATTTCACTATGTCTTTATTATTTTGTTTCTTGGCTTGAGTTCTGGGGCTCTCAATTTGTGATATTTTACATATGTGATCTACGTTTTCCCATCATTTATATATCCGTGTTCCGACTTCGGAAATAATGTTCAAACACGTGACCAGCTTCCAAGATTTTATATATATAATTATATATAAATTTATAACATGTGGGTAACATGTTTTTAACATGTGAGTAAGATGTTCCTCGTTCATGCATACACGTGTCCTTGGTTTATTGTTTTATCCAAAGAATTTGGAGGGACTGGGAATGGTGCTGATGTTACCCCCAGGGGAAAAGTTCTCTCGAACAGGCGTCTCAACGGTGGCTTGAACCACGGACATCATGTCACGAGTTGTACGCTTTAACCTCTCGACTATCCCGCATACATCCCTCCCCGTTTGAAAACGTCGGGAATATAAGTATTCTTAGCAATTTGTCGCCATTGGTAACTGAAACAAAAACTAATTGCCTGGGGAAAATTGGAATAATTTGTCAGAAATGTGAAGAAAGAAAACACTGTGATGTTTTGCAAAATATTATAGAATGAGTTCACACTTGGAGAAATGGGCAAGGGACGATAATTGCATATCTCCTATGTAAAATGTTTTGAAGGATTTTTTTTTCTTCCTCGCCTAAAGCCCCAAATTTCAGGAACGATGAGATTTTTGCCTACACTCCAAATAATTTTTATTATACCCACCAAAAAGGTAGCCACATTCCAACTTCAGGGATTGTATCTAGAAAAGACACAAGTGTCTATGCACTTTTTTCCTCTCTTTTTTACATCCATTTCTACCGGCACGAAATGACATATATTTTCCGAAAAACGGAATGGATTTAAACGTGTGTGCAAGTTCTGCGTATGTTCAAAACGCAGGACCTCACCTTACCATTTCATCCGAAGGACCTTCAAGGGAGTGGAGCTGGTACTGATGTCTTTTCCAGGAATAATAATTATCTCATCGAACGGTAACCTCCGTAATGGCGCGATCCGGGGTCACCAGGTTAATAAAGCACCACCCGTACCCCTGGTGACGGGATAGCTCAGGGGTTAGAACACACGCTTTCCCCGCGGCCAAGGTTAAGCAGCATCGAGCTTGGTTACCAATAATTATTGGATGGGCGACCGTTTGCGCGTTTTGACTCCAGTACACTCCCCTGCTCACCCAGCTGTAAATGAGTACATGCCCTCTTTTAGGGTCAGGGAAGGTAAAGCAGCGAGGGAGAGGAGATGGGCGCCGTCCTCGATATATACTCGCCCCTAAAGAAGCTGAGTTCTCTGATACTTCGCTCCACTACGACCACATAGGTTATGGGGCACCTTTAACTTTATCTTTTAACTCAGCAGACCATAAGGTTATTCCGGCTTCCTCTTACCCCCTCCCCTCTCTCTCTCTCTCTCTCTCTCTCTCTCTCTCTCTCTCTCTCTCTCTCTCTCTCTCTCTCTCTCTCTCTCTCTCTCTCTCTCTCTCTCTCTGAGTGAAGTAACATTGCCAAAGAGGATTTAGCAGGAGCAGAGATTGCCATGTACTTCTATTTCAATCTCAGCGTCCACAGAAATCTGAAGACCTCGAGTGTGTTGAGCTAAGATTGCACGACTCGTGCCGTGTACCCGAGGAGGATTAGTCTACTTCCAAACTTTCAGGGTCTTCTTCCTTCCGTTGTGCGTTGCCTGTCTGCCTGTCTGTATGTTTGGATATCTGTCTGTCTCTCTGTCTATCTGTCTGCCTGTCTGTCTGTATGTTTGGATATCTGTCTGTCTGTCTGTCTATCTGTCTGCCTGTCTGTCTGTCTGTCTTTCTTTGTCTCTCTGCCTCTGTCTCTCTGTCCCTGGCAGAACATCTTGCGCACACGTTAAATCCTGTTCCACTTTTCGTAAGAGTAGCCTATCGTGTGCCGGTGGGAACACATGGCATTTACAAAACTGTATACACACGGGGACTGGACGTAAAAAATCACAAGAGTGCTTATTCCATTATGCTCGATATAAAAGAATAAATCAAATCAAATATGTCTCTGTTTCTATCTCTGTCTCTGTTTCTATCGCTGTCTCTGTTTCTATCGCTGTCTCTGTTTCTATCTCTGTCTCTGTTTCTCTATCTTCCCCCCCCCCCCTCTCTCTCTCTCTCTCTCTCTCTCTCTCTCTCTCTCTCTCTCTCTCTCTCTCTCTCTCTCTCTCTCTCTCTCCCCCTCCCTCCCTTCCTCCTCATCTCTCTATGTGAACAACAACACATTCAAAGGAAAGAATTGTGAAAACAAAATAAAACAAAAAACCCACAATAAAACAAAACAAGAACAAAAGAGTATAAAAAATATCATTTTCTGCAGCATCTTTCAGGGGATGTAGAGGACAAAAACCTAGGTCGTGTATAACAGGAAGATTTTCCCCCCATCAATTGCTCCTGACCTCAGCTTTATACACTAAGAGTATCCTCTTCAAATCTGTAGAGTCTATGTTCATTCCTCTAGACAAAAGATTAACCTAGTCTCAAACTTTGTCTCTCTGTCCAAATCTGTACTCAATGTTAGGATTTCAAAACAAAAGCAAAAAGGCATAAAATAAAAAAAGAAAGAACACGGAGAAGAACAAAAACAAAACAAACACAGGAGGAAATTGAAGTGGTAAAAAAAACCACGTAGCCTTTGGTTGCGTTTAAGC
>CM060330.1:49437456-49439956 GCA_030674155.1 Stramonita haemastoma
TTTCTTTTTTTTCTGGTTTATCCCCTTGGGGGGTGTTGTTTTGAGCTAAACATTATTTGTGTTTGTGTGTGTTTGTGGTGTGGGTGTGTGTGTTTTGTGTTGGTGTTTTGGGGTTTTGTGTGTGGTGTGTGTGTTTTGTGTGTGTGGTTGGGTGGTTGTGTGTTGGTTTTGTTGTCGCGGAGCGCGCGCGCGGGGTTTTTGTGTGGTGTTTTGTGGGGTTTTAAGTAAAATTAAAACATTTGTACAGACATTATTTTAAAATTTTTTTTCCCACACCCCCTCTATCTCTCTTTTTTTCTGAATTATAAACATAATATATCTTTCGTTCATTTTATTGTCCCCTTTTTTAAAAATTGCATTTCAAATTTCAAACAGAAACACCCAAAATCACAATGTTTTTGCCCTTTATCAATGAAAATATTCATTTTGAAATTGTTTTAAAACACGGATGCGAGATTAATCTACCCCGGGGGAAACTTTTTTTCCCCAAAGTAATATGAAAATACTGGGCCACAGTACAAAGCAAAGGGAAGACCTCTACAGGGAACTTGTTTTTTCAGTTTTTCCCTTTTTAAAATCCTTTCCATTTGTTTGATTACCAGCCCAATATGAAAATCACACCCAATATGTTTTCAACTTCAGAAAGAAAAAAAGTGCCAGTGTTTTGTCTTCTGCACAGGAAAAAAAACAGAATGCGGAACAAAGATAAGGAATTTAAAGATGATAAAACAGAAAAAAGGGGGCAAATTTTCTTTCCAAAAACATTTAAAAAAAAAAACCAAAGAAAAAGGAACCCAAAACAGACTACAATTCAGTCTTAAATTTTTCCCCGCTGTTCAGTTAAACAAAGGGGTTTTGGGGAAGCAAAGGCCCAATTTTTTTACCAAAAACAAAAGGAAATTAATAATACGGTTTTGCTATGATGCTTTTGGGGGGAAAGGGATTTTGCTCAGTGGGCAGGGGGCACTCAAATTTCCCCCAAACCCCTAGGATCGGGCGTGGATGGGGGGACCGTGTGTGCGCCTTGGCTTTAAATTCAATCCCCCAGTTCACCCAAACTGTAAATGGGTACCCGCCCCCTTTAAAGTCAAGGAAAGTAAAAAAAGCGAGGGAGAGGAGATGGGCGCCGCCCTCAACATGCTGGCCCCTAAAAGAAAACTTTTAGGTATCTGACGCCTCGCTCCCCCACGGCCACATAGGTTATTGAACACCTTTACCTTTTTATTTTACCTTTTATGCTATGATAAAATTCATCTTATTGCACACAAGACCATGATCTAATGTATCAGTGAAGGGTGATCTGTATTTTGTAGACACAAGCACCGTTCAGCTAACAACAAAGAGTTGTGAAATGCTATAACAACAACAACAATATCAAACAGTGTGTATCAAAGATAGAGATAGCTGAACAACCCACAAGGTGCACGTAAAGAAAAAGTGGTGCGCCTAACAATATGATTTGCACATGTACATCTGTGTTTGGTTGTTGAGATACGTATAAAAAATAGGGCGGGGGAGAAGACAGGAAGAATCATGTACACACCTAGATGCAAAAGACACCTGCATCCTCATAGATATCAGTGTATGCCTTCACGCGCTCATGGTATAATATGTGCTTCCTCTTTTTTTTGCATGTGTATAAATGTTAAACAAATAGAGCAAACAGGCAAACTATACGCAGCTGGATGCAAAACCTATTCATGAATGTATGGTTCTTTATCTGTAGATGTAAGGCTTCCAAAGAAGCAGGTGTAAACCCACGCGTCTGTGCATACATGCATGCATGCGTACATATTATACATACATACATACATACATACATACATACATACATACATACATACATACATACATACATACATACATACATACATACATACATACATACATACATACATACATACATACATACAAACATACAAACATACAAAACATACAAAACATACATACATACATACATACATACATACATACATACATACATACATACATACATACATACATACATACATACATACATACATACATACATACATACATACATTCATACCTGCCTGTCTTTCTGTCCAAATGTATATATGTATGTTTGCATGTATGTTTATCTATCTGTCTGTCTTTCCTCCATTCTCTAATTCACTGTCTGAATTTAAAAAAAAAAGAAGAGTAGAACAGCGCAGGGTGTTGTTTTTGCTCTTCTTAAGACCTTTTGCTCTATTACAACAGAAAAAAGCAGTGAATTTTCACAGGAAAGGAAGAGGTGGAGGAGAGAGAGAAAGAGAGAAAGACACAAAGAAACACACACACACACACACACACACACACACACACACACACACACACACACACACACACACACAAACACACACACACACACACACACACACACACACACACACACACAAAACACACACACACACAACACACACACACAGCATTCTACAGACAGACATACAGACAGAGAACAGAAAGAGAAGGTAAGTAACCTAAGCAGTCAGCAAAC
>CM060330.1:49447456-49454956 GCA_030674155.1 Stramonita haemastoma
AGGCAAAGTATTTTATTCGAGGATAATAGATAAGCACTCGTGTGCTTTTTTACATCCAGTCCCCGCCCTTTTCAGGGATACATCAAGTTGAAAAGATACTAAACAATAAGACTTTACGCAGTACCAAACAACACACAAGAATAAGGACACTATATATGATAAGGTAATAAAAATGCACTCGATCAGAAGACAAAAATCAGAAGTCACAATAAAAAGATTTTGATTATGGAAGAATAGAAAAGTATTAATAGGTAAAGAGCAAACAAGAGAACAAGATGAAATAAACAACTGAAAACATCAATCCACCACCATCTGTCAAAAGTTATACATGTGATATAAATCATACATTTGGATAAAAGGGGGAAATTTTTTTAAACTAATCTCCTTATTCGAGGGGGGGGGGGGGGGGAGAGATACTGCCAATAAAAATATAAATTAAATCAACAATTATAATGATCCAAATACCAAAAGTAAGGACCCATACCAAGTATCAAACAACAGCCAAGAATTAACACAGAGATACAATATTAAGGTAATGTTATTAAAAGTCACTGATTCAGAAACGAAAAGAAAAAATAAGAATCAATGATGATTTTGAGTTGTATAAAGAAAGCAAGATAAAACAAAGAACAAAGAGAGAGAGAGAGAGAGAGAGAGAAGAGAGAGAGAGAGAGAGAGAGAGAGAGAGAGAGAGAGAGAGAGACAGAGAGACAGAGAGACAGAGAGACAGAGAGACAGAGAGAGACAGAGAGAGACAGAGAGAGAGACAGAGAGAGAGACAGAGAGAGAGACAGAGAGAGACACAGAGAGAGAGACAGAGACACAGAGAGAGAGAGAGAGAGAGAGAGAGAGAGAGAGAGAGAGAGAGAGAGAGAGAGAGAGAGAGAGAGAGAGAGAGAGAGAGGAGAGAGAGAGAGTGCATGCATACGCGCGCATGCAGCCATGCGTTAACGTACGCGTGTATGTATGTGTGTGGTTGTGTGCTTTAAAAAAAACAACAAAACAACAACAACAACAGAAAAACAGGGGATACAGGTCAAACACAATACCCCAGGACTGAACTCTTTGCCTATCTTCTGACCCTCTGACGTCAAAAGGATTTTAACCTCTGACACTCCGCCAAGAACCGCAACCCCACGGGAAAAAAATCTGAGTGCTCGCCCTTCCTTACGTAGAGGGCGTCTTGAACTTTTCCAGGACAAGTGGTGATGACATTGATGGGGCTATGTTTTGGACTCTATTTTTCTTATTAACCTTTACTTTGTTTTTTGTTTTTTCGCTTGTGTTTGCTTTTGATTTTGCTTCACTCTTTCTTATAATGTTTTTCCTTTTCCTTTTATTTCGTCCATTGATTTTTTTCTCTTTCTTTATATGTTTTATTTAGCACATTTTCCACTGAAACGTTCTTTTTTATCTTAATTTAGATTTTGGGTGGTCGTGTTTCTTTTTCAATATTACTTGCTAGATGTATTTAAGCTCTGAAATATGTAAAGGTCTGTGCACGTCGTTCTCAGTGTACCTGATGAGAAGTTATACACTATCAAACTGTTTTGACTTAAAAATGCTCATTCAAGTCTCAAAATGGTACATGATTAAAAGCAAAGATATGTTTTACAATATGTAAAATAGTTTAAATACCAAATTACATCGTGTCGTCCATTTCTAATAGGTTTTTAACTCTGAGGTTTACCAATGGTGATATTTTCCGTATGCAAACAGTTGCCTACAACTAACCAAGCGGCTTTCCAACTTAAGTGATAATCTAAACACAACACTAATTTGCATGATGAGGTCAGTTTTCTTATTCATTTTCTTGCCCATTGCTGTAAGTTCATTATAGCAGACTCTTCCATAAGACGAAAGGGATTTTTTTAGTCTCTTTGCAGTATGTTCTGCATGCGTTTGTTCACGGTACCTGGATTTAAAATTTCATCCGAAGGAATGTGAAATAAGTGCAGCCACCACTGATATCAATTCCAAGGGGAAAGATACCCTTAATTTTTTTTTTATTGTGACTCAAAACCGACTCAGTAGAGCGCAAGCTCAATGCTGTAACTACTAAACTACCCCCCCCCCCCCTCCTGCTCCAACCCCAAAAGCTTGATGAAATTTTAAGAAATAAACACACACGTACAGGCATACACACACACACACACACACACACACACACACACACACACACACCACACACACACACACACACACACACACACACACACACACACACACACACACACACACACACACACACACACACACACACACACACACACACACAATACACACACACACACATTCGCACGCATGCACGAATCCACCCTCACAAACGTTGAATGCCAGTGTGCTTTTAGGCAAATCACGTTGTTTTAATGAAGCCAGAAACAAATTGAAATGTCCGAAGAGATTATTCCTGAAAACAGAAGGAGAGCAGGGAGGGAGGCTCAGGGTTTTAAATGAGAGTTGTGGAGAGGTGTGGGTGTCGGTGATGGTGGTGGTAGTGATGTGGTGGTGGTGATGATGACGATGATGGGATGGTGGTGAAGAATTGCCAAAGAGAAGAAGACGAAGAAGACGAAGAAGAAGAAGAAGAAGAAGAAGAAGAAGAAGAAGAAGAAGAAGAAGAAGAAGAAGAAGAAGAAGATGATGATGATGATGATGATGATGATGATGATGATGATGATGATGATAATGATGATGATGAAAAAGACGAATACAAATTGCAAAAAAGTACGAACAAGAAGCATTGCGAAGAAGAATAACTGCAAAGAAGAATAGCTGCAAAGAAGAATAACTGCAAAGAATAATAATTGCGAAGATGAAGATTTGAGAACAGGAAGATGAAGCAGAATTCAAAGAAGAATCCAAAGAAAAGGAAGAATGCATAGAAGAAAAATACACATAGATGAAGATGAATGCAAAAAAAGAAAAAAGAGAAGAAGAATCGCAAATAAAAAGAAGAGGAAGTAGGTGATGAAGAAGAAAGAAATGAGAAGAAGAAGAAGAAGAAGAAGAAGAAGAAGAAGAAGAAGAAGAAGAAGAAGAAGAAGAAGAAGAAGAAGAAAAGAAGAACCAGCAACAGCGACAGAGTGGCAGTAGGAAAAATGGTGCCATCACCATTTTGTCTTTATTTTTTTATTTATTCTAGTTTTAGGATACTGGAGAAGCACTTGTGTATTTATTTTTTACATCCTGTCCCCGTGCATATGCAGTTATGCAAATTTTGTCATCCATTCCCAGTGGCACACAATAGCCTACCTATTCCTCCGAAAAGCAGAGCGGGTTTAACGTGTTTGCAAAATGTTCTGCGTGTGTGAGACACAGAGAGAGACATATAGACAGACAGACACAGAAAGAGACACAGACACAGAAAAGCACACACTGACATAATTATCTAGTTGCTTTGTTGAATTAGATTTAATGTTTTTCTTTTTTAAATGTATAGGCCTATAAAACAGCTCTCCAGGAAAACAGTAGCAGCAGTGGCAACAACAACAACAAAAACAACAACAACAACAAAAACAACAATTATAACAACAACAACAACAAGACCTTGAAAGTTTGTGAAAATTGTGCATCAGTGGGATCCTGATATCACTCAACTAAAAATAATCAAAGTGTTCGTAGTAAAGAAGTGTAAGCGGCATACATTTCAAGGGAAGAAACTCTTCTAAAGGTAAGGGCAATCTAGTAGAACCAGGTTGGTTTCCCTTTAAAGGAGAAAGTAAGTTCGTGGATGGAAAGGAAGATGTTTTCGTGTTGGTTTATGCACCTACAATGCATTTTGGAATTTACATGTGTATATTTGTCACATTTGTGAAAAGCGGAACATTATTTAATGAGTGAGCAAGATGCTCTGCATTTGGCTCATGATTGAAACAACCTCTTACCTTCCACCCTCCCTCCCATTCCCTTTCCTTTGTTGTCGAGAGAGAGAGAGAGAGAGAGAGAGAGGGGGGGGGAGGTTAAGTCAACCTCTTTACTTTTACAAAATTTATGATTACAGAAACATGTTTTTAGGTACTGGCTAATTTAGCGATTAAAAATTTAAAAAAGTACGCCAACATCAATGCAAGGGACACAAATCTGTAGAAAATATGACGCAGTACAACATATTACTCTCCCTTGAACCGGTATGAGAGACGAGCGAGATACTGATTTATTGCCTGCAGGAAGGTAACTCTGCACTTTGATACAATTCTCCTCTTTTTCTGAATTTGTTTCTTTGGTCTTTTATTGATTCTAAACGCTACGTGTAGTGGAATAAACTTTTCTCGCTTGTTGGTAGAGAAAATGAAAGTATGTCTTGTAGATTTGATAGCACTAATTTGATTTTGGCAGTTTGTATTCGAGTGGGGGTGGGGGGTTGCCAATGCTTCTGTGGTAAAATGCTCCTTCCCTTGGGAGAGCAGCCCCAACTTCACGCAGTGAAATCTGCCGTAATTTGAAGTTGTATTCAATTCAATTCAATTCAACTTCTCCAGATAGTCAAAGAATTAAGAAAAAACCTGTTCATTCGAAAAAACAATCAAAAGTTTTGTTGTTGAAAATTTTGTTGTTGTTGTTGCTATCGTCAACTAGATATAACCATGTGCATAATACTTTTGTTTTTCTGAAACGAGGCTTGGATTATAAAAAAAATGCAGGTCAATGATATTCAAAATGACCCTCGACCGGGAAATGAGGCGCACTACACCTGACTCATTTTCCTGCTTGTAACCATCACAGGTAGGTAGGGTCAGGGTGTTGATTTTAATATTTCTATTAATTATAAACTTAAGCATTTTTTTCATACCGTAACCTGAAATATTGAGGCATATATTTATTTATTTTTGCTAGTAAAACGCGTTTGAGAATATCTGACTCCTTATCTTGATCATCTACTAAGATGCAAACATTTGTGAATTTATCATTTAGTCACTTTATGGAATCTACCATTTGAATATGTTATAACTTTTCAAAGGAATGTCCGATTTATTAATTGTACATTAATAACATGTAAACAACAAAAAGAAAAGGCTCTATGCCACTGTGACTGATCTTGTGGTAGAGGGTCATTTTATTTTATCTATTTCCTTTTGGGATGTAAAATAAAACATGCAACGCTATTTTCTGAACATGTGTTTTGATGTTCTTTAAAACAATATGTGTGTACAGATTTCCTTATGATGAAAGTTTCTGACCTAATAATGACACTACAGTCATACCCCCCCCCCCCCCCCCCCCCCCCCTTCCTCCTTTTTTTTATTCTCAGGTTATGGAAGGGAAACAACTTCACACATGAAAGAAGAACTTTGAGAATATTGCTTTCCCTTGAACCAATCCTACCCTTGCTTGCACTTCTTCCTCATCGTCGAACATTCAGACAGCAAATATTGTTGTCTATAAGCAAAAATGCGTTCTGCTTCCTTTAGAAATGCCTGACAAATCAGGCCCAGCACACCCAACTTAAGCGTACAGAGGTGAGCACAAACGCCAAAGTATCTTCGTAAATTCAAAGGGAGAAAATATGTGGTGTATCTGACAAGATCAACATCAAAATTTATACAAAAACGTTATAAACAGAAAAATCGATATTTTCTCTGTAGCCAGGAGACACGCACGGATGCACAGTGCTTTAGAACACATCACATTAAATAAAATTCCTCTCCTAAAGCACTCGACTGGCTACAAATACCAACACCATTAAGTTATAAGTACCATATTCATCAATAATTTTTTTAATTTTTGCCTGCAGGTAGTCACTATCACATCTTAACTAAAACAATGACAGAATGATATACGCGTCCAGTAAGATGAATATGCAATTATTCATAAGTTTAACTGTTTTATCAAGCACACGTTTATTTCTATATTTTAGAGTATCCTGCTGTGTTCCTTAGAAATAATTATGTTATATGATATGCATATCTGTGCACTCATGCCTCTACATACGAAGCACATACATAATATACAAATGCAAGTATTCATGCATGGGTAACGGTACAGTGTAACTACGTTAGTGCTAATCTAAGTCCGCCCTTCCATCCATCCCTCCTTCCCTCTCCACCTCCACAGAAACAGAAATACACACACAGGTTACAGAGAGAGATAGATGAACACAGACCATCAGACAAACATACATAGGATACAGAGAGATAGAGGGATCCACAGAGAAGACAAAGAGACAGACAAACAGATATATATATATATATATATATATATATATATATATATATATATATTATATATATATATATATATATATATATTATATGTGACGCTCCACCACATAATAAGTCGGAGTGCACCAGAGGTCAATTTTTAGTTATTGACATGTTACTAATGTACAATAAAGTGGCTATCAAATACAAAAAACAGAAAGAAAACCGGAAAATTCTGTGCAAAGTTATTACAAATTGAAATGATAGACTGTAGGATGTGACAAAATGAGAAACGAGCCAGTTTATTTTCGTAACAGGTTGTCAGAATGAGGGCTTGGGTATTTTCAAAACACATTTAAAAGCAAAAGGAATAAAAATCATGCCTTGATTATTTCATTATAAGGTAGATAAACGGATATTGTTTATTAATCAATCAAAATCTTAAAATTGACAACTTGACCCCCAACTACCTTTAATGGCTCCTAGCGCAAAATTGGGTAATGTGCTAAGCGACTCATTCCGTGGTGGAGCGTCACATATATATATATATATATATATATATATATATATATATATATATATATTATATATATATATATATAATGGATAGACAGACAGAAAGTTGAACACATCTATAAGCTTAAGGCTCACTTACCTTATGACAGCAACGACAGCAGATGGGGGTTGACATGAAACAGACAGAAACAGAGAAAAAATGAATTAATGCACATCAAATTCGACAAACACCACACACACACACACAAAAAAGAAACTAAAGGACACACACACAGACACACACAGACACATACAGACATACGCACACACGCCCGCACTCCCGCACGCCCACACGCCCGCACACACACAATTTATCAAAAAGGTCATAACATAAGATATATATTATTGCAGATGCCCTATATTCAATGAAAACAAGTTGAAATAACTCCTTAGCTAACTACCTTATCTCTTTCTATAGTAGACCCAAAAAAGTGATAAAAAGTAAGTTCAATGATTATATGATGAATACAACCATGAGGAAAAAATGTCAAGCATCCTAGCTAATTGGCATTACAAGCCAAAGAAAGTACAAGAGAGAGAGAGAGAGAGAGAGAGAGAGAGAGAGAGAGAGAGAGAGAGAGAGAGAAGAGAGAGAGAGAGGAGAGAGAGAGAGAGAGAGAGAGGAGGGGGGGGGGGGGGGGGCAATAAAACTAAGACAAGAAAAGAAATATTTTTTTATTAAGGGTAATTGGACAAGCACGGAGCTTCTTCACAACTGTCCGTCAATGCAAAAAATAATCTAAAAAAAAGAGGAATACAATTAGAAGAGTACATTTATAGGCAAGTCCATGCAAAACAACAACAA
>CM060330.1:49467456-49469956 GCA_030674155.1 Stramonita haemastoma
AATTTTGGGAAAAAAATTCAGCACAGCAAAGATAGGTGACACTAAAACATTTGAACAAAACCCATGTTCAAGCTATCGAGTTATAATGTCTTTTTCTCCCCTTTTTCTCTTTTTTACTTTTTAGCAGGTAGATAGATAGATAGATAGATAGATAGATAGATAGATAGATAGATAGATAGACAGATAGACAGATAGACAGATAGATAGATAGATAGATAGGTAGATAGATAGATAGATAGATAGATAGATAGATAGATAGATAGATAGATAGATAGATAGATAGATAGATAGATAGATAGATAGATATGCACACAGACAGACAGACAGAGTCAAGTCGACAGGAAAGTAGATTGTCAGACAGATAGACACAGAGACAGAGAGACACACAGACATACAGGCAAACAGACATATAAACAAACTATATACGTTCTTTTTTTTTTTTTTACATTTCAAACACTGCAAAGAATAACTTTAAAAGCGAGTTATTTTCTCCAAAAGGTTTAAAACTGCCACATTTGTGGGAAAAGGGAATTTCCGAGTCAGAACATCAAAGCTTGGCCAAATAGACCTGAATGTAAGGCTTTTTGTGCTGTAGGCTACTGCTTTCCAAACTGTGTCAACTTAAATGGAATAAGAGGTTTTTGTTTTTGTGTGTGTCAAAACTCTGTTTTTCCACTGTTGTGTGTATATATGTATAATAACCCATCAATGACATAAGCGTTGTTCAAATGTCCTTATGAATGTTTTCATTGCATTTGTCAGGGGAGGGAGTGTGTGCTAGTATTGAAAGCGATAAACATATTTCACATTTTAAAGAAACTGCTTCAGGAGAGAGAGAGGGAGAGAGAGAGAGAGAGAGAGAGAGAGAGAGAGAGAGAGAGAGAGAGAGAGAGAGAGAGAGAGAGAGAAGAGAGAGAGAGAGAGAGAGAGAAGAGAGAGAGAGAGAGAGAAACAAATAGGCAGACGCTTTTGTAAGAAAAATAATAAAAAATAGAATATTTAATCTATAAAATTATCAGAGAAAAAATGCGAAAACAAAACAGAAAACCTCCACCTCTCAGCCCCCCCCCCCCCCCCCCCCCCCCTACTTACCTTCAAAAATGTCCCCAAATACAGCACAAAAATACAAATCAACCAACGAACAAACCAAAACGTGCGCACAAAAAAACCCATCAAATGATTTAGAGAAAAAAAAGTAGCCCCTAAAGGGAAACTTAAATACGATTCCTAATTACAGTGAATGATTCCTCCACTCCCTAAGGGCAGCTGAGTGGACAAGTGTGTGGATTCTCAAAGATTGCAGCGGCATACTAATCTGCCTTTAATGCTCTGCAAATATCTTCGCCATTGAAACGGCGGCCACCCTTGGCAATGAAGTTAATCTGCAGCCCCCCCCCCTCCCCAAGAAGAAACAACCAATCAACAACCAGCCACAAAGAATAATAATTTCAAAAAAAAGGTGTTTAGATTCTATTAAAAAAAAAGGCAAGAAAGGTTAAAATGCTGTCATTTCTTTTAGTTTAAACGGAATGAATGTCCCGTGACCAAACTTCAAAGTAAATGAATACATTAGATCAATTATTACAGCCTCTGGTTTTGGCATTCGCCCCACACGTGAATGAATTTAGAACAGAGCTAAAAGAAATCGTGCTTGCATTAATTTTCTTGGAAACAATAATTATGTAGTTTTAAAACGGCCATGTTTCTTGATAGAAATTAAAGCTGGAACATTTTACGCTTGAGCACAAACGTGAATGCTTACATTTCTACAACTCTACACACTTAACTTTTTGTTTTATTAATTTGTTTCGATTGATGCAGGGAGTCAGAAATAAAAGCGATCGGTGGATCAGTGGTATAGAGGTAACGCACCTGTCTAGAAAGCAATAAGTCCGGGTCAGAGTGCGCTGTGGTTTGAATCCCGTGTGAGCCCGAAACTTTTCTCCCGTTCATTAGACCATAAGAGGTGGTCTGGGCGCTCGTCTATCAGATGAGACGATAAAGTGAAGTCCCGTGTGATACGCATAATTATTTTGCCGCGAACCCCCCCCCCCAAAAAAAAAAAAAAAAAATAAAAAACAACAAAAAACACGACAACAGGAGAGTTATCCCTGAAAAATTATGTAGAAAAAGCCAATCTGATACAGAAACAATGACAGTTGCAGACAGGAAAAAAAAAAAAAAAAAGAGATGGGTGGCGCTGCTCTTATGGCGACAGGCTCTCCCCGGGGAGAGCAGCCCAATTTTCATGCAGAGAAATCTGCAGTGACTTAATGTGCTGTAAAATGTAAAAATAAAAAAGGAAGAAATATACGGTTGTATACGAGAAAATTGTACCTGTGTTAAACTTGGGGACTTAATGCAGAAAGGAACAAAACAAATCACGCAAAATAGTAAAGAAAGAATAATCAAATAATTTATGGGAAGCGAATTAAGCCAAAGAAAAATGTAAATAACAACATGTAAAATGCACTAAGAACAAGAGTAAAAAGACCAAAGA
>CM060330.1:49477456-49479956 GCA_030674155.1 Stramonita haemastoma
TCTGTCACTGTCACGGCTAGTGAGTGGTCAGTACAGACAAGAGAAAGGCTGTCCCTCACGTCTGTTGGGGTCAGTATCCCCTCTAGATCCTTCAATGAAAAGAACCCACCGCTCAGTTTTGCCGACACGGAACTAGTGGTCAGTATAGAGGAGAAGAAGACTGTTTCTCACGTCTGTTGAGGTCAATCTTTTTTTTTTTAAATCTCTCAATGAAAAGAACCCAGCGCTCCTGTTGATAACAGGTTAGTTAATGGTCAATGCAGAAAAAGAAAGGACACAGTCTCTCATGTTTGTTGTGGTCAGTCTCCCCTCTAAATCGTTCAATAGGGGATGTTTCAGTAGACTCTTCAGGGTCAGGGAAGGTAAAGCAGCGAGGGAGAGGAAATTGGCACCGCCCTCAATATTCAGGCCTGGAGAAGCTGGGATCTCTGATGCCTTGCTCCCCTACGACCACATCAGTTATGGGACACCTTTACATTTTTTTTTCAAAGTAGATATTGATTTTTGATTCATGAAGAAGACAGTCAGGTTCAATCTGTTAGCAATGCCAGCAAGTTTTTTTTTAATGGTTTTAATGTTTTTCGTCAGTCTGTCTTTCTGTCTCTTTTCATGTGTGTGCGTGTGTGTGTGTGTGTGTGTGTGTGTGTGTGTGTGTGTTGTGTGTGTGTGTGTGTGTGTGTGTGTGTGTGTGTGTGTGTGTGTGCGTGCGTGCGTGCGTGCGTATGTGCGTTCATTTGTGTGTGTGTATTTAATACGACACTAGTAATCAGGGCCTTGTGCAAAACAAACCCAAAAACAAGTAAACAAACATACATAACGCATACACAGCAACAAGCACGTCCTTATTGGTTTTTAACACTAGTGCGTTACCAACTAGACCACAGTTCTGGGAGCAAATCATTGACACAGTCTCAAGTTTTCATCTGTGGGGATGGGGGGTGTATGAATTGGGAATGATGAGCCGACAGTGCCAAAATGGTCTGGGATGTCATCAGAACTGACAGCTACGATCCCTAAATCGGAGTTAGAGTCAATAACTGTTTGCTTCAAGTGACATTTGACAGTGCGAACATCGTTGAGAGAGGGTAGTAGCAGAATCTGACATAAGGAGGATGAAAACGAGTGGGGGGTGTGGTGGGGGTGGGATGGAGAAAAGGAGAGAAAAGGGGAAAGGTGGGGGTTGGGGGTGGAAAGGGTCAGTAGAGGTGATAATTTCAGCTCCATCATTCTAAGGTCAATTTTTTGGACAGCAGGAAGGGTTAAGAAAATATAGCAGTTTGAAGGTCATGACTAGATTATAGGACTGAACGTGGACATGAAAATTGCACGTCTCAGAAGTGTGCAAATATAATAGTGACATGTCAGTGAAGAGTTTTAAAACATCTGTTTAAAGAGATATGTTTGCAACATAGCAAAAATCTACAGTTAATGTTTTTTTCTTTACGACGGCTAGGCTGCTCTTCATGATCTTACAACATTTTGCTTTCTTCAAACAGTGTCAATGCAGGACAAATGTGTACGTAACATCATCTTGAATCAATTCACGCGCTATGTAAGAACTTGTACTGTTTGACTTTTTAGATTCAGGTTTTTAAAAAAAATATTTCAGAGATCCTTGGAATTCTTTAGCATCTTTTGAAATACTTATAGCAACCATTGAAATAAAAGATTAAAACTCATCTTTAAGCTTTTGTGAGGATACCGATGGCGAGTATTTGTTTTGCCTTCATGCAATAATTATCAGTATCGTGGCAAACTCTACGATAAAAGTAATAGAGATGCTCTTTTAGAAACTAGCACTAAAATCACATGTCATATAAGGAGTTTAGACGAACGTTATTACCAAGTGGTTAAGACATTTACACTTCAAGCCCATGGGTCCATGAAGTCGTGGGTTTGAATCTTTGCAACGGCGTCTGGTCAATTGTGACCAGGGAATTTTACGATCTCCCAGGTCAACTTCTAGTGCAGACCTGCCAGTGCCGCATTTCCTTTTATCTATATACACACTCGTAGAAGATAAAATATTCACGTTAAAGATCCCGTACCTCATGTCAGCAGTCAGTGGGTTG
Source organism: Stramonita haemastoma (assembly GCA_030674155.1). Taxonomy (NCBI): domain Eukaryota; kingdom Metazoa; phylum Mollusca; class Gastropoda; order Neogastropoda; family Muricidae; genus Stramonita; species Stramonita haemastoma. Next base: position 49,479,529 of record CM060330.1, read on the forward strand.
CGTGAATACAAACACCCAGCATACATCCCCGATATCGGAATACAGCTACTTTTATGGTGGGCAAAAATGGTCGCACACGCAAAACTTCACCATTAGTAAACCTAATAGAAATCTAAGTCACATTAAAAAAAATGCATGCTTTTAAACGTAAATTTAAGACGTTATACCCCCGTTTGCTTATGGGGATCACCGTGTCAATTATGTTGAAAAAATTCTAGCGCAATAATTTTTTTTTAGAAAGACAGGTGGAATGTAAGCATGTCTGCAACACATTACGCCACATTGGATAAAAAAAAAAACTCACTGATTACACGTTTCCATCCAAATGATTTTAAGATAACTCGAGTACAGAGCTAAAGAAGTTGGATGAAGTTCATTGGAATTTTGTTTTTGTTTTGCTTTTGTTTGTTTTGGGGCTTTTTTGGCTT
>CM060330.1:49489956-49494956 GCA_030674155.1 Stramonita haemastoma
CTGGTCATTTGATGCCCTGGGATCAAACCCAGTTTCCAGCCACCACCAATAAGACGCCCGTTGAGCGGATTGCTCCCTCGGAATTAAATCAGTACTGACTCAACTCTCCCGAAAGTTCTTCAGATGAAATTATAAGCTGAGGTCCTGTATGTAAACACACGCAGAACATCTTGCACACACGTTTAAACTCTTTCTGTCTTTCACAAGTGCAGGCCATTGGTGCCGGTAAGAGCAGATGATGAATACATGCATACAAAGTGCTGACTCCACTATCTCCAAAAGTCTTTCGGATGAGACCGAGGCCCCGTGTGCGAACGCACGTAGGACATTTTGGGCACACGTTAAATCCTGTTCCGCTTTTCGTAACAGAGTAGGCCATTGTGTGCCGGTGGAAACATATGACGCTTACAAAACTGCATACACATGGGGACTGGATGTAAAAAAAAAAGCACATGAGTGTTTATTCCAGTATACTTAGTATAAAAGATTAAGTAAATAAATGAATAAATGGATGAATGACTAAGTAGATAAAAAGTAAATAGATAAATAAAGAAATCAACGAATAAATCAATCAATCAACTTTGTATAGCACTGCAGGATTCCAATCATCAGCAGCCATACTCCACATAAAATCGAGTTTAAGTTCAGTCCCTAATTTTTGGCCTGTCCACAGTACTTTTATTTCAGTCTCACTCTTACATTGGCAAGTCCCAGGCACTCACGATTCCAACACATTCACACAGGCACTGTGCCGACAGATAAAACCAGTGGCAAATCTGATTACTACAACGCAGGATGGCAAAGTTGGCCAAGTTTCTCATTGGAAAAAAACACTTTTTTCTTTGACTTACCAGTTGCTTTGACTCTATGTGCACTTTGCTGCGAGTTTAAACTGAGTTAAAAGTTGATTCAATTTATTGAGATGCTCTAACCACTAGTCTAGTCTGCCACCTTGTTTTTCTTTGTCCTCTATCAACTGATAATTGTGCGACAAATTCAGTTCTTAGAATCTATTCAGTGTAGTTTAGTAAAACAACCCACAGCAACATTGTCTCCTCTGCTCAAAAAGGTATATAAAAAAAATGAAGATGAACGCTTCGCCAACGATATCTGTTTGCGAGTTCTGACCTCATAACTTCCAAAAGAAGTTTAAACTGATTTCAAATTAGAATAGAACGGGTGTCGTCAGTTTTTTTTTTAATTGAGAGCAGCAAAAAGGTTTCAATTCTTAAACTGGTTAAACATTCTAAGCCTCCTTTTGTATTTAAGATACATATTTTCAGTAACATTTAACAGCACTAAACCATAATAAAAAGTTTTACAACAGTTAACTAAATTTTTCGGCATTGAGTGTTTCTTTCTTTCTTCGATGATATCCTTGGTTTTAGGTAAAGACTTTATTATCAATTTTTCTGTGTGTGCATGTTTGTATTGTTTTTTATATATTGATCTTTCTAAGTACTAATTTGGTTTTCAATCTATACAACCCGTTCAAAATCATATTTCTGTCTGTCAGGCCTATACAAATGCACACGCACGCACACATACACACACTTACTCAAACACACTTAGTCAAACACTTAGTCCTTCGGATGAGACTTTAAACCGAGGCCCCGTGTGCGCACGCACGCAGAACATCTTCCGCACACGTTAAATCCTGTTCCGCTTTTCGTAAGAGTAGGCCATCGTGTGCCGGTGGGAACAGATGACATGATTTACAAAACTGCATACACACGGGGACCGGATGAAAAAAAGCATATGATTGCTTATTCTGTTATCCTCGATATAAAAGAATAAATAAAATAAATAAATAAACACAACCTCCCCCACACCGACACACACACACACACCGACACACACACACACACACACACACACACACACACACACACACACACACACACACACACACACACACACACACACACACACACACACACACACAAAACTCACACAAACCACACACACACACACACACACAAACCCAAACACACACACAGACTCACACAAACACACACACAAACCCAAACACACACAAACCCAAACTCACACATGCACAGACAAATACACATATACAGACACACACATACGCACACAAATACACACACACACATAAACACACATACACACACACACTCACAAACACACGTACACACACACATACACACACACAAACACACACACTCACACACACACATACATACGCACACAAGACAACGCATGCACGGACGTATCTTACTTGCGCCCTTGCATGCTCATTATATTGCATGTTTGTTTTCCTGCTTCTACATATTGAGTTTTTATCCAGTTTTCCCTCTTGCCTTTTCTGGTTTATAGTTGACCTGTCTGATTATAGCCTTCAGCAAGACTTCATTAGATCTCTGTCTCTGTCTCTGTCTCTGTCTCTCTCTGTCTTTCTCTGTCCCTCTCTGTCTCTCTCTCTCTCTCTGAGTCTCTCTCTCTGTCTCTCTGTGTCTCTGTCTCTCTGTGTCTCTCTGTGTCTCTCTGTGTCTCTCTGTGTCTGTCTGTGTCTGTCTGTCTGTCTGTCTGCCTGCCTGTCTGTCTGTCTGTCTGTCTGTCTGTCTGTCTGTCTATCTGTCTGTCTGTCTGTCTGTCTGTCTCTCTGTCTGTCTGTCTGTCTCTCTGTCTCTGTCTCTGTCTCTGTCTCTGTCTCTGTCTCTGTCTCTCTCTCTCTCTCTCTCTCTCTCTCTCTCTCTCTCTCTCTCTCTCTCTCTCTCCTGAATATTATGTTACACAAAACTGAACTTGTTATTCCCCCTTGTCTACAATGCACAATTTCTATCTTTCTCTCTCTGTGTCTCTGTCAGTATCTCTCTCTGTGTGTCTCTCTGTGTTTCTCTGTGTCTCTCTCTGTCTCTCTGTCTCTCTTCTATCTCTCTCTTTCTCGCTCTGTGTGTGTCTCTCTCTGTCTCTCTCTCTCTCTCTCACAATCTGTTAAGCTGACAGTCAGTTCTTTCCCTCTTTTTCTTTGCCTTTTATCTTGACTTCTTAGTGGCAAAGGCAAAACAGAATAATTGTATTATCACATCATTACCACAAGTTATTTGTGCATCGTAAAGTTCATCCGCCGAAAATTGCTTTTCGAAGTTTGCTCGTGCTGACGAGAATTCTGCAGCGTATAAACAAGCAGGCAAGAAAGCACGCACGCGCGCACACCAACACCCCACACACACAAACCGCACACACACACACACACACACACACACACACACACACACACACACACACCACACCACACACACACACACACACACACACACACACACACACACACACAAACACCCCTCTTCAGATGAGATTATAAACGAGGCCCTGTGTGCAAGCACACAGAGCATCTTGCGCAGACGTTAAATCCTGTTCCGTTTTCGTAAAAGTAGGCTATTGTGTGCCGGTGGGAACAGATGACAAGATCTATAAAACTTCATACACACAAGGACTGGATGTAAAAATAGCACATGATTTCTTATTTAACTTTTCTCGACATAAAAGAAGAAATAAACAAAATAAATAGATAAAATAAATACACAGACACACGCACAAATTCACATACACATACCCACCCATACACACGCACGCAATCACGCGCACACATACACACAAACTCGCGCGCACACACACACACACACACACACACACACACACACACACACACACACACACACACACACACACACAACACACACACACACACCAGATTTTCTACGTCCGTATACAAATTGCTCTGGAAGGACTTTAGGGGCTGTGGAAATTTGAACATTTGGTCTGAGGTGGCATCGTATCATGAACACTATACTCTGACCACTAGGGTGTCCCACCTCATCAAACAAAATGTTTTGCCATATGGACAAATGTGTCCTTAAATCGTTTTGTCGTTGCTAATTGGATTCAGATATCGAATTGCGTGAAAATGGTCCAACCGTATTTTCAAACTGCATAATACATGCATAAAACGTAACCAAAAATAACTGCAATAAAAAGACATTACATATATAGCATCTCTGTCAAAACTCGATTTTTAAAAAAATAAATACTTGATATCTTTCCCTGGAAAAAAACTTCTTTTTGTTTTAACTATTTCACTCAGAGCAGGATTGTGTGGCTAACAGAGATAAGCTTTCGAATCAAGTTCTTCGACCCACAAAAGGAGCTGGAAAGGACATGTCATTATTTTTTTTTCTTCATCAATACAAAACATTAATCTATCGTCCAATATCACTTTAAGTGGATGGATGTTAAAGCGAATAAGCAACAAAATGTTCAATGCCAATACAATATTTATCCTTCTAACATCGTGATTGTATTACACATATCAATGTTTCAATTATCTTGCAAGGGGGACATTCCATTATTGTTCCCTGACACATCTGATAGTGTAACAGCAAACGAGAGGAGAAAAGGTCTCACAAAGACAATAAGAATTGTCAGAATTGGAACAGTTTGTCTTCTGATTTGCAATTTCTGCATCTGCAGCTCATCTGGTGAGGAAAAGAAGAAGGTAGGTTTCTACAGGAAGAATCCAGACTTTGGGAAGAGTTGCGTTGAGATTGTCCACTTGACGACAACAACCTCTTAACGACACAGCACGCGTGCATTCACCCCTGTTATGACAACGGTGACACTTCTGTTATTGTTTTTTTTTTCTTTCTTCCTGTCTGTATGTTTTCGTTTATGTTATTTTTGTTGTTCTGTTTTTCCTTTCGTTCTGCTTTCTTTCTGTTTCTGTTTATTTCTTGTCGTTTCTATTCTTGTCTTTTCTATTCTTGCCTTTTCTTTTCTTTCCGCTTTGTTCTTTTTTTTTCTTGTTTTCTACTTTTTCTTCCTCTCTTTCTTTCTTCCTTTCTTTCTTTCCTTTTTTCTTTCTTTTTTTCCTTTCTTCAATCTACCTGAGCTAAATTATTTTCTTCCTTTTTCTTTCTTGTTGTCTGTTTTTTTTTCTTTCTTTTTTCTTTATTTCTTTCCTTTCTTTCTTTCTTTCTTTC
>CM060330.1:49499956-49519956 GCA_030674155.1 Stramonita haemastoma
TGCCTGTGTTGGTACATACATACATACATACATACATACATACATACATACATACATACATACATACATACATACATACATACATACATACATACATACATACATACATACATACATACATACATACATACATACATACATACATACACACATGCATACATGCATACATACACGTATACATGCATACATACATACATACATACATACATACATACATACATGCATACATGCATACATGCATACATACATACATACATACATACATACATACATACATACATACATACATACATACATACATACATACATACATACATACGTACATACATACACACATAACACGGTCAAACACAGAGACAAAGAGTAAAAGATTGTTTTCATTATGGTTTCCTCCGATAAACCTTCGATGTTCACCAATGGTGAAATCTTGCGGATTATGAGACATCTTTTACCCATCATGAAGGTAGCCGCATTCGGACTATGGGGATATTCAGTTATAACAGTAGAGGCATAGATAAGATGGACTTCAGGGAAACAGGTATACTTAATCTCTTGAGACTAGCTGTAACATGTAGAAACTGTAAAGAGGAGTAACGCGAACAGTGACAGAAAGACACAAAAATAGAAATGCTGAGTAATAGAGGATATCCCAAGCAATCATTATATCAGAACAGAAAAAAAGAAGCACAGAAACAAACACAGACTGTTCAATCTTTTTTTCTTGCACACCCAAAACAGATCATCAAGAAAATTACATCTGACACAAAACATACAACAGAGCAATGAATAGACATATCTGAACAGGCAGCTGAATGTATGAGGGACTCCGAAAATCGCACAAAAAGCTACCCAACATTTTTGACCTACCCTATTTTCTCTAATCTGCACCTAAGTCTTTGCACCCTGTTCTATCCTTTCATCCCCAGCATCCATACACACAGAACAACAACACTGCTCAGAGTCATGTTTCTGGGTTATATCCATCACCTGGTTTTTTGTTTTTATCTGAGCTCCCCGCAAGTGCAGTATGCATGTCTTCTTTGGTCTTTATAAGGATCAGCAACCGATGTGAATGTTCAGCACAAGTTACTAGCTTGTTATTATGTTATGCTGTTTATCTATGTTTTAATTTATTTCTACATTTTTCAATTTCCAGGATAATGGTATAAGCACTCGCGTGATTTTTTTTACATCCAGCCCCCGTGTGTATGTAGTTTTGTAAATTCTGTTGTCCGTTCTCACCAGCATACAAAGGCCTTCTATTCCAAAAGCGGAATGGGTTTTATAGTCTCATTGGAAGAACTTTTTGGGAAAGTGAAGTCGGCACTGGTGTTAACTCCAGAGGAAAAATCCCTTGAACGAGATTCGAACCTGGACCAGAGGATTACAAGCACAATACGCATCACTCTAACTACCAAGCTATCCTGCCCCATTTAGGGTCTTCGTGTTCTATTTTTGGCCATACTTATCTAATGAATATCATTTATACCAAAAGAAGTATATTTCTTAATAGTGGGAAAAAAGATTCTCGGGAATTTAAATGTTACGTAAACAAATAAAAGCTCCATACACTCGCGCGCGCGTGGGTGATTACAGGTGTTTGTGTGTATATAGCTTTAACTTTACTTTCCTCACGGTTCTTCAGATAACATGACTGTCAACATTTAACTAGGTTCCCAAATAAAAAGTAAATATACAAACTGGCATGACATTTTTTCAGGGGACATCTTAAAAACCAGACACCTCAACGTCGGAGACTCGAAACCGTACTGTCTACTACCGCCAGTTAACAGATACTTCGCTCTGACCACTAGGCGTTTTTCCTGCCTCAGAGAATGTACTGCGAATATACATCAAGCTAAGGTATTATCTGGATTATTGTGATATATTATCTTGCTACATTTCTCATCGCCACAATTTTCCCGTCTTTCTGTTTTATGTTACTGTCGCTGGAATATCTCTCATTCTTTCTGTTTGTAAGTCTATTTGTCTGTCTGTCTGATAATTTGTTTCTGTTTTTGTCTTTGTGTTTGCATGGCTTTCTGCCTCTGTATTTGTCCCTGTCTGTCCGTCTGTCTGTTTGCCTGTCTATCCGTCTGTCTTTCTGCCTACCTGTTTGTCTGTCTGTCTGTGTCTGTCTTTCTGTCTATCTGTCTGTCTGTCTGTCTGTGTCTGTGTCTGTCTGTCTGTCTGTCTGTCTGTCTGTCTGTCTGTCTGTCTGTCTGTCTGTCTGTCTGTCTGTCTGTCTGTCTGTCTCTCTCTCTCTCTCTCTCTCTCTCTCTCTCTCTCTCTCTCTCTCTCTCTCTCTCTCTCTCTCTCTCTCTCTCTCTCTCTCTCTCACCCTGCTCACGCGCGCGCGGTGTAGGTGTATGTATGTATGTATGTATGTATGTATGTATGTATGTATGTATGTATGTATGTATGTATGTATGTATGTATGTGTGTGTGTGTGAATGTGTGTGTGCATGCGTGTCTGTGTGTACGTGTGCGTGTACGCGTGTACGCCCAAAAACTAGTCTTCTTAGGCAAAAACCCACTCTTAAACCAGAGAAGGGAAACAGAAAACCAAAGAAAACACACGGACAGAAACAGAGAATGCAGAGAACCCTATTAAACAGTCATACAGACTAACAGCCACACGGACATCAGCTGAAACAGACAAGGAGACAGACAGCCAGACAAACAGACAAAGAGACAGACAGACAGAGTGACAGACAGACAGACAGGCAGACAGACAGATGGAAGAATCTGCCAGCAGCGCTGACAGGCTGATTTTGTCTGGCACCGCCGTTAATCGAAGGAGAGAGGCCACCGATACCGCGACCTCGGGTCACACAGGCCCGACTGACCGTCACCCCATCGCTAATAGCATAGACAGACTGACAGACAGACTGACTGACAGACAGGCAGACATACATGCTGGTGTGCAGACAGACAGACAGACAGACAGAAAGGCGAGCAGACAGATAGACAGACAGAAAGACAGACAGACAGACAGGCGAGCAGACAGACAGACAGACAGACAAACAGACAGACTGAGAGGCGAGAAGTCAAATAGACTGACAGACAGGCGAGCAGACCGACACATAGACAGATAGACAGACAGACCATCACACAGTCAGACAGGCAGAAAGACAAACTGATAAAAAACGTATGGATTTCAATTAAAAAAAAATATTCATACATGCAGTCCCAAATAATTATGTGATATCTGGCACATTAACACATGAAAGTGTGTACGTACACACACATGCACAAGCACATGCGCGCGCGCACACGTACAGACACCAACACAGACATAGACATAGACAAACACAGACACAAACATACAACACACACACGCACGCACGCACGCACGCACGCACACACACACACGTCTGGAAACGCGTGGGACATTTTACAAAACTGCATACACACGGTTACCGAATATAAACAAGTGAAAGAGTGCTCATTCTCTTTATTTCAAAAGTAAAGAACAAAAACAAAACAGCTCACTCCTGTGCTCCTTCTGTTTATTTATTTGTCTTTTTGTTCTCGTCTCCTTTGTCTTCTTCCTCTCTTTATCTGATTTTTCTTTTCTAGCTTTTTCTTTCCTTTTTATTGTAGATCTAATTTTGGCTGTCGAAACTTCAATGGCATTTTGACATGCGATTCAAGTATTCTAGAGTCAGCAAGAATCAGTTCTTGGCTTGCGCTGTGATCAAAACAAAGAAGATATAAAACAAAGAAAATTTTGTTAAAGATATTTTGTAATGAGATGCGCTTTTCTGATTGTTTAATGCTACGATTTGTAGAATCAGCATCTGATATAAATTGTTGGCTTTGTTTAATTTTCTGACCATAATTTGTTTCGTTTTTTTATTTCTTTGTCTGCTTCTTTGTTTTGTATCCTGCCTTCATTTTCTTTATCTGTTTGATTTTTTTTGTGTATATTTTATCTGTTTGTTTTGAAACTGATAGCTAGTATATCACATGTTTTAATTTTTGTCTAAAGTTGTTGCGAAATCCTTTTCAAAAGGACAGTTTGAAAAAAAAGAAAGGGATTATTGTTTTAAAATATTTCTTTGCTTGTCTTTTTTTTCACGAGTGCATTGTTTTCAAAACAGCTTTAAACATGTATTTTTTTAAAGCATCATTCTCTCCATTTTCCTTCTTTACAGAACAGATCTTGTTTTTACAATCTGAAACGGCAATGATAAAGTACTTGAATGATAAATAGGCCTACTCTCGATTCTTGGGTACATGCGTATGCTTTACCAGCTGATCGAGGTTGCATGCAGTTTTCCTGACAAAGAGCCACGGCCACATTAATGTTTAATTTATTTTTTAATTCTATTTTATTTTAGATCACTTTATGTCACAGCAGATTTCCTGCGTGAAATTCGGCTGCTCTCCCGGGGAGAGCGCGTCGCCACAAGTGCAGCGCCTATCCATTATTTTATTTATTTATCTTATTTATTGCACACCAGTAAGGCATGGTGGATTCTCTGAATAGAGTTCAGGCTGGAGGGCTCTCCCCGGGAAGAGCGCGTTGCCACAAGAGCAGCGCCACCCAAAATCTTTTTTTCCCGTCCTCGGACGGGTGTTAATGTGGTGATTTAAACCCATGGCGTCATATTACAAACTCAATGCTCCAACCAATGAGCTATTCAGCCTGATAGTTTTACTTTAAATTAGTGTCTATCTTATGAATTAACTTACGTAGATAATTGTTTTTGATTCCAATTATTATTTCTCAACCCATGTTTTCTAGTCAAATATCTTTTAAATTGAATTGGGTACTCATGGGACCTTCGTTGATTGCTCATCCGAAAAACTTATAACCCATACCATCCCTCAAGCCAAAACCTTTCTACACTTTTGTTTTCTCTTTCGATCATTCCCAGGTTTTCACTTCCATGCATGTGGACATTATCCCAAAACATAAATAATCCCAACACACGCTTTTGCCTGTCCATTCACCGATCAATGGCACCCACAGGCATTGTCTTAACATGGACACTGACCGTAACCAAAAAAATACGTGACCAGACAGACCAACAGAAATCTCTTATCTTCCCTAATGATATACATAGCACGTTCGTGTGTGTGTGGACACAGGTCCTGTGTGTATACTGACCAGTGTATTGATCACAGCAGCTATGTAGTAGCAGCAAGGAAGTAAATTACATGCCGTGTGACCAGAGGAGCAACGACAACAACAGCAGCAACAACAACAGCAGCAGCAAGCAGCGGTAGCAGCCGCGGTGCTGACAAATTGTTCCAGACCGTTCACCCTGACCAGGGGACAGTCTCCGAAATGAAGGAGCGGTCAGCGGTGGTGAAGATGAGGAGTGTTGGAGCTGACCACTGGACGATCAGTAGGGACAGAGAGGAGGGGTCAGTGATCTTGCCGACAGTTTTCTGATTAGCTCTGTGGGTTGTTTGGGGTGGGGTTTTTTTTTTAGGTACAGATAGAGAATGAGGATGTGATGATGATGATGATGATGATGATGATGATGAGGAGGAGGAGGAGAGAGGGGAGGAGGAGGAGAGAGGAGGAAGAGGAGGAGGAGAGGAGGAGAGAGGAAGATGAGAGGAGATAAGTATGATGATGATGATGATGATGAGATGATGATGATGGAGAGATGAGACGATGACGATGACGAGGAGAGGAGGAGGATGTTGACGAAGAAGAAAGGTTTAATATCTTCCCTTTGGTGAGATAAGCGTAATAGATAAAATTGTGTTTAAGAAAAAAAGGAGAAGAACGTTCTGCCGAATCGACTGATTAGCGTGAAAGTTACTTACAAATTACAAGTGTTTCTACTTCTTTTTTATTTGATTCTTAATATTGTTTGATTAACTTGCAAATCACTGTAAGATTATAAGTACTATATACCTTTTGAAAGTCTGCTGTATGACTCTTTTTTAAGTACCTTGCCAGATAGGCAGTCATACTCTGACTTCGGAAAAAAAAGTCATGCATTTATCTGATCATTAATTTTGTGTACACTAGCAGGATGTCTTCATGTTTCCTCGGCTAGGGCTTCAGGCTCACAATATGGTGAACTTTTGCGTATACGACTCTTTTTTGCCACAATGAAGATAGCTACATTCCGACTTTGGAGATGTATTCTGTGTATATTCGTGTTTCGTTAAACTCATTAGCGCTAATATGAAATACGAGATGTTAACTGTTTTAATTTTTTTCATGAGTATATACACGAAAGGAAACTAAGGACTAGCAGGTCTGCATTTGAAGTTGTCCTGGAAAATGTAAAAAAAAAAAAAAAAAAAAAACTTAATTCGCCAGATACCTTCGAGTTTCCAACCCAGCACTCCATGACCCCATAGGATTAAAGTCGAATATTTTTAACCACACGCTATAACGTCCGTCGCATTAACAGGATGATTGTGTGTACAAACATTAATAGACTGGGCTAACAAAATGACTTGTGTACAAAACGTAACGGACTGATCAGTCACATGAAGCTTCAAAACACGTATATTTTGTCTCAGAATACGATTTCTTGACAATAAGGTTTTTTTTTTTCTCAAAGCCACGTTTGAGAGGAAAATAGAAATAAAATATCCAGCACTAGCCGGCAAACTAGGCACCAATAAGAAACAAACACAAATAAACAAACGGCAAGAACCACAAAAAAAGTGTCTTTAAAACACGAAAAACATCACACAAAATTACGTTTTCTGAACAGGACAGAAACCAAGCCTTACCATACACCTCTTAGACTGGAATGCACCAGGGAATTTCTGTTCAGCAAAAGGGACAAAAAGGAAGCACTTAACGAGAAGAAAAATACAAAAGACCTGACAGCCCCCCTCCATGCCCCCCACCCCCACCCCCCAAGAAAATAAAAGCCTACAGAAGAAAAACAACAATATCATACTAGCAAAAAGGCTTACTTAAAGAACGAAAGGGATAAAAAAAACAAAAAACATTTGCAACAAAGTGAAATCTAACCTTGTAAAGGAGGTTTTGAAACAAAAATTTGGAAAATGAAAATGCAAGAAAAATACTTACAAAAACATCTAAACAAAAAAAAAAGTATACAACAAGCATCCTTACAAAACATACTATAGTGGAAAAAACCAGCACGTTTTGCACTGAAGTAAGGTTTAGCTTCAAACACCATGGAAACTAAGTTATTTAGAAACTAGGTATTTGTTTCCCTGTTTTCTTTGTTTTTTGTTTTACTATGGCAACAGTTTGATAAGAAAACGTGTTCACCTGATCAAAAAAAGCACTTCTCGCTCTTCTCTCTCTCTTTTTATAAAGCATTTTTTTATGTGTACTTGCATCCCTTTTTCTTTATGCGTTTGTTTTCTCTATTCAATCTAAATTGCACATACAAACATAATACATGCTTACCCTTTCTTAAAGAAAACTTCAAACACGAATAATATATTCCTTTCTTTAAAGTAAACAAAAAATAAGACCTAACATTACTACCTTTTGAAATGGAATGTATTCAGGATTGATTTAAACAAAAAAAACGGAAGAAAAGGACGCACTTATCAAGAAGAAAAGTATAACAGATATGTGCCCCCTCTCCTCCCCCAGCTCCTCTACCCTCCCCCCTTCTCCCTCAAAAAGGAACCCTCTAGCGTAGAAGCACCAATTTATATTAGCAAAAATACAAAACAAAGTTGAAAAAGTTAGAAATAGCAGCAGGATTTCCAACAAAGTAAAATATAGACTTGTAAAGTAAGTTTAAACAATCGTTAGAAAAAATAGAAAACACTTTAAAACAATGACAACAAAACATCAAAACAAAAGAAGAAAAAAAAACAACAAAAAAACCAAACAACTAAGGATTCTTCAAAAAAAAGAGTGTAGGGAAGAAAACCAGCACAACTTTGCACTCAAGTATAGTTAGCATCAAACACCATGGAAACTAGGTTGTTTACACCCTGGGGTTTTATTGTGCTTTTTGTTTTGTTTCTTTATCTTTATGTATGTTTGCATGTCTTTTGTTTTCTTTCTGTGTTTGTTTTTATCAACTTTGAATTCCATACTTTCACATGAAGACATGCGCATTTTTGAAAAAAAACCAAAATTGTAAAAAAAAAAAAACAAAAAAACCCACGATACTATCCTTACTTCATACGAAGAAAACAAGCTTTAAGTGGACTTGAATCAATCCATGATATCGTTTAATGGGGGAAAATGAAAAAGAAACAGTTAATATGAAGAAAATTATAAAAGAACTGACAACACACCTTCGCATGCAAAGAATAACTAGAAAACTATGGAACAAAAAAAAAAAAATAAACAACAAACAAACAAAACTACTCAACCAAACATGTGAAGAAAAGAAAAAAGGTGAAACCGATTTTTTTAAAATCTAGCTTCTATAACAAGGTAAAGTCTACACATGTAAAAGAGGTTTTAAAACAAGCGTTTGAAAAAACTGAAAATACAGCAAAACACTCACAACAACACTACACAAAAAATAACCTTCAAAAAGCAGAAGCAGGGGGAAAAAAACCAGCATGTCCTTGCACTGAAGTAAGGTTAGCCTCAAATACCACGGAAATAAAATTTAAAAAAAAAACAGGTTTCTGTTTTACTGTTTTGTTTGTTTCTTTCTTTGTTGTTTTACTTTGACAAAAACTTGATAAGAAAATATATTCTCCTGATCATTAAAAAAGCACCTCCTGCTATGATATATTATTTTATTTTTTTATCTATACCACTTTATACCACAGCATATTTCTCTGCGTGATATTCAGGCTGCTCTCTCTCTAGGGAGAGCGCGTTGCCACAAGTGCAGTGTCTACCCATTTTTTTGTTTTTTATCTGTCTGCACTGTATTTGTTTCTCTCTTTTTAAGCTTTGTGTGAGTTTGGATTTTTTATTGTTTTCTTTCTGTGCTAGATTTTATTCACTATAAATTTAATAACATAAATGAATGGTTCTATTTTTTTCTAAAGAAAACGTTAAAGCAAGAGACTAGTTTTTTTACACAGATCAAACCAATCCTCCACATACACCTCTAGATTGGAATTCCTCCATTTCCTTTTTAAGTTGAGATGAAAGAAATGAAAACATTAGCAAAGAGAAAAGTACAGAAGACATGACAACACCCCTCCACCTTTAGCCTCCCCCTCATCCCCTCTTAAAGAAGGGAAACCAATGAAGAAAAAGGAAAATAGTTTAAACAAGTAAGATTGCAAAAATAACATGAAAATCAACAAAAACAAACATCATACAATACCAAAAATGTAACAATAAAAAAGCTATAAAAAAACAGCATTAACGGACAAAAAACCCTAAACCTAGAAAAGAGATTAAAAAGCATTACAAAAAATCAAAATCTACAAGAGACAAAATACAACATACACAAAAAACAATATCAAACAATAGAAAAAAAATCGATTGAGAAGGTTGAAAAATAAAAGTACTACAAAACAATTAACAACAACATCAAAAAATATTTAAAAGAGGACAACCAAACAATCTTTCTAAACAGAGTGAAGGGAAAAAAGACTCTGCACGTCTTTGCACTCAAGTAATGTTAGTATCAAACACCGGAGAAACTAAATTATTTAGAACATGGATTTTGTTTTGCTTCTCTGTTGCGTTTTTTATGCTTTATTTTCTTGTGACAAAAGTTTGATAAGAAAATGTGTTTCCCTGATCATTAAAATAATACCCCTTGTTCGATTTCTCTCTTTCTTTCGCCAAGTTTTTTTTATTACGCTTGCATCTTTTGTTTTTTGTGTTTTGCTTTCTTTTAATGTGAAATGTCATTTTATACACACACAGACACAGACACAGACACAGACACACACACACACACACAACACACAAACACGCAGACACACACAACACACAAACCACAACCAACACATACCAACCAACACACACACACCAACCAACCATACACACACACCACACACACACACAACCACACACCACACACACAGATAAACAGACAGACAAGCAAACAGCCATACCATACCATACCATACCATACCAGACCAACCAACCAGACCAACCAACCATACCATACCATACCATACCATACCATACCATATATTGTTTTATAAAGCAGACAGGCCCCCCAAAAGGAACCTATAACCCCCCAAAAAAGACCATTCACTTCCACCACTCTCCCGATTCTGAACAGTACCAGATCTCAAAAGATACAAGATGATGGGGAGTGTTCAGTATAGATACTTAGGTTTCCTGGTGAATCAGAATCAGAATCAGAAATATTATTTTATTGCCATAAAAGTCACATGAACTTATTGACATAACAAGGGGTGGGGTGGGAGAGCTTGCGGGAGCGTGGGACCTCCGACTTCCTGGTTCGCGGCTGCAAGTCCTGATATCAGCTTTGCTGGAAAGGACTATAATTATACTGAAAGAAAGAAAGAAAATAACAAAATAAACTCAACATAATTTATCAGTACAAATACTATTCACTGGTCAGCATAACTGAAATGGTGTCATGGGGCTACAGGCCAAGCGTACTGGACACAGTGACCGCAGTGGACAGTTCTGCTGTCTGGTTTCCGAAGTTCCAAAGCTGTTGAACGAGTTCTCTCCCTTTATTTTCTTTTTTATTCTGTGCCTTAATTGTTTTCTCCAAGAATCATTTCGCGATCTTTTTCTTTTTTTTTTTCCCCCTCTCTTATTGTTTTAAACTCTTTCGGTCCGTTAAGTGCTGTTTGTTTTTTTTTTTATTTGCTGATTTTTTTTTCAATTTGTGTTGTTTTTCTTTATTTGCTAGTTTGTTTTTTTAATTTCTGTTATTTATTGCTTTTGTTTTGTCCTGTTTTTTTTCTGGTGATTTTTTTCAATTTCTTCCTTTCTTTATTACTTTTTTTTTCTCCTGGAGTATTTTTTGCTCCCTTTGTTGTTTGCTTTCTTGATTCTTTCTTACTGTATTTTGCCTTTATTTGTTTTTGTTTTTCGTCTTCTTTTTCTTCTGTCTTTATTTCTGTCTTTTTTATTTTTGTGTGTCTGTCTGTCTCCTTGTATGTTTTTCTTTTTTTTTTTTAATACATTCTATTCTTTCTTTCTGTTTTGTGTCTTTTTTTCTATGTCTCAGGTTGAACTCGCTTTTTTTTTTATCGGTCTGTGTTTCTCCCTGTCTCTTTCCTGTACCTCTGTCTCTGTCTCTCTATCTCTCTATCTCTGTCTGTCTGTCGATCTGTCTGTCTGTCTCTGTCTCTCTCTTTCTCTCCCTCTCTTTCTCTCTCTTTTTCTCTTTGTCTATCTATCTGTCTATCTATCTCAGTAATATTTGTGTCTCTTATTTCTCTTTATTTTATAGACATAGCCACTTGAACAAACATGAATAAAAAAATTAAAAGTCAATATACCTGTCTAAGCTAATTAATGAGTTTGGGTGGTGGAGATAGATTAGGGTGTTTGTGTGCGTGCGTGCTGGCGCGCGCGCAGATGTGTATGTTTGTGTGCAGATGAGATGCATAGTATATCAACTTTTGCGTAGAGAAAAATTATCATCATAGTTTTTGCATTAGTGACCTTTAATTTCTGAATAAATTGCACTGCACTTGACCAATTTTCCCGCAAGCAGCTATTTCAGGCAAGTGAGAGTTATGTTGTCCATTTTGAAATGTTGATTGATTGTAAAACTTTAAAATGTTCTTACTATATGCTAGGGGTATTTAGGCAGAATTGTGTTTTCTTATGCGTGAAAAACGCATTTTAAACACTAGACTCCTAATCCTGACCATCTACTATTATCTAAAGTTAGTTAAGTTTTCATTTTGTCACTGTCTAGAATTTTAGTTTATAATAATTGTTCATAGCAAATAGCTTTGTCAAGTCTATTTTTGCATTGATGAGCTTATTGTTTGCGTATTAATAGCATGAGAACCATCAGATATTGACCTTTTGCTAGGTTGTGAATGATAATGAGGTGGAGCGTCTCTCTTTTCTTTATTTGTACCCATGTGTGATATTGTGTATGTACGCATACCTACTTTTATTAACTCTGCTTACATGAGGCTTTAAAAATATTTCTTTATTTATCTATTTATTTTATTTCAAGGACAATGGAATAAGCACCCATGTGATTTATTTGCATGATTTTAAAAAAAAAATTAAATAAATTTGTAAAACGTTTTGCATATTTTCATGTATGTATTTTCCTACATGTTTATTGTACTCTTGTGCGTTTGTTTGCCAATAGAAATACTGTCTATTAATGAAGTTTTATATATATAATATATATATATATATATATATATATATATATATGTGTGTGTGTGTAATGCTTCCACCTTTTTTTCATTAAAGATGCGTTTAAATCACAAGCTTTTGTACATTGTTACCGACAATGCATCACATTTCCTGGTGCTTTTCCATTTTCCATTCAAAACACCTTTACAGAATCCCATTGTAAGGCACAAAAAATCCTGACAGAACACAAAAGAATCTTTGAAGAGAACATCAAGTGATGCTGTGTTTTCTTTGAGCAAGTAATCCAAAATAAAAACAATATTTGAGAAAAAAACACCCGGACATAGAATGAAAAAAGAACCGCATGAAACACACTGACACAGACACTTAGACAACAATACAGACACAAGAACACAAACATAGGCACAAATACACATGTGCACACACATATGCACACACAGACACACACGGACACACAGACATACATACAGACAGACAGACAGACACACACACACCAAAGACACGCACACACACGTACACACACGTACACACACACGAACAGACAACACAATTTAAAATAAGTAGCATACACGTGGATGCTGGATGTAAAAAAGCACATAAAATATTGCTTATTTAATTATCCTCGAAATAAAAGACTATAGACATCAATAACCAAACTATTCTCTCTCTCCCCTCTCTCTCTCTCTCTCTCTCTCTCTCTCTCTCTCTCTCTCTCTCTCTCTCTCTCTCTCTCTCTCTCTCTCTCTCTCTCTCTCTCTCTCTCTCTCTCTCAACACACACACACCACACACACATACACACACACACTAACCCCGAGACCGTGACACAAACCATGTGTTGATGTTAACAGCATTTTCATGTCCAGATGCTCCCGGACTCTGCTTCTGTTGTTTTTCTTGTCAACAGTTTTTGTTTTCTTCTTTTTATACTTCTCATTTCTCTTGCTTGTCCTTTCTTTTTTTTTTCTTTTCTTTTCCTTTTTGATGTGTTTCCAAGTGTTTGTGTGTTTACTTTGTGCGTTGTTCTTGTGAAGCATCACACTCTAAAATTCAATTCTAAGCGTGTTAAACATACACTGTTTGTTGATGTTTGCTGTTTTTTTTAGGTGTCAGAAGGAGGGGAGATTGCTCAGAATGGTGGTGTGGTGATTCATGTAGTGTGTATAGATCTGCTTTGATATCCCTCTTTTCTATCCCTCTCTTTGTTTCGGCATTGTTCCGTTTCTTCTTTATGGGTTCCCGCTTGTCTATGTTTTTTTCTTGTTCCATTCTTCTGCCTCGTTCTTTTTTTCAGAAAGATTTGAAAGATAATAGTTTTCTAACACATCTAAGGGGGATGTGCTGGGCCTGATTTGTCAGGCGTTCAACGGCTGCAGCAAAGCATTTTTGTTCATACTGCAGACAATGATAGATGCTGTCTGAAAGTTTGATGAAGGCAAAGAAGAAGATCTGTCGACTGCAGAGGACATTTATCATGGTTGTCCCATCCTATAGGGAGAAAATCGCTTTAAGTTATTATTATTGTGTGTGTGTGTGTGTGTGTGTGTGTGTGTGTGTGTGTTTGTGTGTGGTGTGTGTGTGTGTGTGTGTGTGTGTGTGTGTGTGCTTGTGTGTAAGTGTGTGTAGTGTGTGTAAGTGTGTGTGTGTGTGTGTTTGTGTGTGTTTGTGTGTGTGTGTGTGTGTGGTGTGTGTGTGTGTGTTGGTGTGTGTGTGTTTGAGAAAACAAGACAGAGACAACGATAAGAGTGGAAGAATTTTATTTCTTTCTTTCATGTGTTGGGCATTCTTTTAGAAGTGCACTTTTTTATACTGTTTCTTTGTATTACCCGCTATCATTAGGCCAGGCACAAAAATTTACAGCTGTGTGGACTGGGAGACTGCGTTGAAGACAAGGCGCGCAATCGACCGTTCCATCCAATTGGCAACCACGCTCGATGCTGCTTAACCTAAGCTTGGGGAAAGCAAGTGCTCTAACCACTGAGCTTTCCTATCTCCACACTTTGATTTTCACTTCTTTTGTCTTACTGACGGCTTCAAAGCTAAAAAAAACCCAAAGGCCATAAGTTTTATTTCCTTATCTTTATTTTGGTTTTATATGTGCTTCTCTTTCTCGTTGTTTTTCTATTACTCCGTGTTTCCTTTTTTAGAGGGTGGGAGGGGGATATTTAAAAAAATGACTGCAGCCTATGACAAAGAGAGAAAGTTTGAAACTAACTCAATCTATGTCTAGAAATATGAGCCATACACCCTTTAAATTTGTACAGGTCTTGCTTGATTTATTAAGTTAGGAGCAAATGCCGGAGAATTTTTTGGGTTTGATACACAGCTTGATTTTCTTCCACCGTAACCGCTGAAAAATGCATCATTATAATATGATTTCTCAGACTTTTTTGGATCTCATTTTTCATAGTTCTCACTCCGTGAAATGTAATGTTTCTTTCGTACATGGGTTTGCTTTTAAAATTGTGTTTTTAAACTTTACTTCGTCTGTTTCATCTAATAAGTTTATCTGTCACACACATTTCCAAACATTCTCTACCTCTCTTTCTTCTTTTTATCTTTTTGTTTTGGTTTCAATTACTCACACACACACACGCACACACACAAACACACGCAACACACTCTCTCTCTCTCTCTCTCTCTCTCTCTCTCTCTCTCTTACACACACACACACACACACACACACACACACACACACACACACACACACACACACACGCACACACACACATACGCAAAAACACACAAATCTAAAGACAACTACACCACACACACACACACACACACACACACACATATATACATACACGCGTGCTAGCACGCACGCACGCACGCACACACACACCGTCATTTTTTTCTGGATAGTTCTTTTACCGCTTTCCTTTTTGTATATCTTTTGCTGTTGCTTTTTTCTAAAAATTTGGTGATTGTGTAATTCGTTAATTTCCGCTTTTAATTGTTTTCTTTCTTTCTTTATGTAGCTGCTGTTTAATTCTTTTCCTCATTTTCCTTTTGATAACTTTAAAGCTTAAACACAAACAGGGGCTGCGAATTGAATTTGCCTACCTTTTGATGTCATGCTTTGAAAATTTTCTTTTATTATTTTTTCATGTTTTTTTTAATATGAAAGATGACTGCAGCAAAGACAAAGAGACAAAGTTTGAAACTAAGTTCATCTTTGTCAAAGGGGATAAGCCAGACAGACCCTCTTGAGATTTATAGTGGCCAAACTTGATTCATGTGTTCATGGGTCTATCCTGGCAAAATGTCCCATACTACTCAGTCTGTTTTCTTTCGCTTGAAATGCGGAAAGCTATTGAATCATACGATGGTTTTTTTCAGGTTTGGTTTTTTTTTGTTTTCATTTTTCACGCTACCTCAGTCGTGAAATGTAATGCTTCTTTCGTACATGGGTTTGCTTTTAGATAAATTTTGAATTGTTTTATGTTTGTCTGTTTCTCTGACGGACCGTTTAACTTTCTATTTTCGTTGTCTTTTTCTCCCTCGTTTTTTTTTTCATTCCTTCCTTCCTCCCTTTGCGATTAGTCTCTGTGTTTACCTCTGTCTCTGTCTTTCTCCCCTCCTTCACACACACACGCACGCACGCACACACACACACTCACGCACGCACGCACGCACGCACACAAACAAACAATGTATATTTTCTATTTTCTGTTTACACACATATTTACACTCACACACACACACACACATACACACACACACACACACACACACACACACACACACACACACATACACACACACACACACACACACACACACACACACACACACACACACACACACACACACACACACACACACACACACACACACACACACACACACACACACGCAAACACACACACACACACACCACTTAACTCACTATATTTTTTCTTTTTTTCTTTTTTTTCCTTCTATTTATGTTTTCAAACTTGTTTGTTTGTATTTACTTCTATTTTCTTTGCTATTAATGTGTTTTGATCGTACATTCATTTCCTCTTTTATTTTTTTATATTTTGTTGTGTCTTTTTTGTCTTGTTTACACTTTTTCATTACGTTAATTCCTTTGTGTGTTTTTTCTAACGACTTCAAAGCTTAAACGCAACCAAAGGCTACGTTTTTTTTTTTACCACTTCAATTTCCTCCTGTATTTGTTTTGTTTTTGTTCTTCTCCTTGTTCTTTCTTTTTTATTTTATGCCTTTTTGCTTTTGTTTTGAAATCCTAACATTGAGTACAGATTTGGACAGAGAGACAAAGTTTGAGACTAGGTTAATCTTTTGTCTAGAGGAATAAACATAGACTCTACAGATTTGAAGAGGATACTCTTAGTGTATAAAGCTGAGGTCAGGAGCAATTGATGGGGAAAAATGTTCCTATTATACACGACCCTGTTTTTTTCCCTCTACATCCCCTGAAAGATGCTGCAGAAAATGATATTTTTTATACTCTTTTGTTCTTATTTTGTTTTATTGTGGGTTTCTTGTTTTATTTTGTTTACAATTCATTTCTTTGAATGTATTGTTGTTCACATAGAGAGAGGAGAGGAGGAGAGAGAGAGAGAGAGAGAGAGAGAGAGAGAGAGAGAGAGAGAGAGAGAGAGAGAGAGAGAGAGAGAGAGAGAGAGGGGGGGGGGGGGGGCGGGGAGATAGAGAAACAGAGACAGAGATAGAAACAGAGACAGCGATAGAAACAGAGACATATTTGATTTGATTTATTCTTTTATATCGAGCATAATGGAATAAGCACTCTTGTGCTTTTTTACGTCCAGTCCCCGTGTGTATAAGTTTTGTAAATGCCATGTGTTCCCACCGGCACACGATAGGCTACTCTTACGAAAAGCGGAACAGAATTTAACGTGTGCGCAAGATGTTCTGCCAGGGACAGAGAGACAGAGGCAGAGAGACAAAGAAAGACAGACAGACAGACAGGCAGACAGATAGACAGACAGACAGACAGATATCCAAACATACAGACAGACAGGCAGACAGACAACACACAACGGAAGGAAGAAGACCCTGAAAGTTTGGAAGTAGACTAATCCTCCTTGGGTACACGGCACGAGTCGTGCAATCTTAGCTCAACACACTCGAGGTCTTCAGATTTCTGTGGAAGCTCAGATTGAAATAGAAGTACATAGCAATCTCTGCTTCTGCTAAATCCTCTTCGGCAGTGTTACTTCACTCACAGAGAGAGAGAGAGAGAGAGAGAGAGAGAGAGAGAGAGAGAGAGAGAGAGAGAGAGAGAGAGAGAGAGAGAGAGAGAGAGAGAGAGAGAGAGAGAGAGAGAGGGAGGAGAGGGAAGGGGGCAAGAGGAAGCCGGAATAACCTTATGGTAGGCTGAGTTAAAAGATAAAGTTAAAGGTGTTCCATATCCTATATGGTCGTAGGGGAGCGAGGCAACAGATACTCAGCTTCTCTAGGGGCCAGCATAGTGAGGGCGGCGCCCATCTCCTCTCCCTCGCTGCTTTACCTTCACTGACCCTAAATAGGCTAGGTACCCATTTACAGCTCGGTGAAATGGGAAACTGTACTTAAGTCAAAGCGCGCAAACGGTCACCCATCCAATAATTATTGGTAACCACGCTCGATGCCGATTAATCTTGGCTGCGGGAAAGTGAGTGTTCTAACCACTGAGCTATCCTGTCCCCAGTGGTGAGAGTGATGCTTTATTAACCTGGTGACCCCGGATTGCGCCACCAACGGAGGTCACCGTTTGAGGAGATTTTATTCCTGGAAAAGGCATCGGTACCAGGTCTACTCCCTTGAAAGTCGCTCGGATGAAACTATAAACTGATGCACTGCGTATGAACGTACGCAGAACTTGCACACACGTTAAAGCCCATTCCGCTTTTTGGAAGGGTAGATCGTGTCGTGATGTAGAAATGGATATAAAATATGGGAAAAAGTGCATGGCCACGTGTGTCTTTTCTAGATACTCTCCCTGAAGTTGGAATGTGGCTACCTTGTTGGTGGGTAAAATTAGGAGTATAAGCAAAACTCTCACCATTCCTGTGTTGTGTGCGAGATAGTCTAGTGGTTCGAGCGTAGAACTCGTGACGTGATGGCCGTTGTTCAAGCCACCACTGAGATTCCCGTTGGAGAGAACTTTTCCCCTGGAGTTAACATCACTACCAACGACAATCTGTCGAACATTCTTCGGATGAGACAATAAACCAATGTCTCACTTGTGCAGGAACGTAGAACATCTTACCCATATGTTGTGATCCTTCAATTAGAAAGAACAAAGGACAACAAAGAACAATCCATTTCTTTATTTTACCCTATTTCTACCAATGAGTTTATGACTGGCTTTGGTATTGTTGATGTTTGGGGTTTTGCTTATCGTGTAATGTGTGCGTACTAAATTATGGTATTTTTTGTGATGGATGTTTTCTTGTATTAATTATTGATTTTGTGTACAGCCACTAACCCTCGCGATTTTTTTTCTATTTGTGGGGTAGTAAATCATTTGCATTGTATTTTCCCCATCTACCCTACTAAACTAGCACCACAACAATTACCCACCATCATTACCAACAACAGCAATGATAACAACAGCACGAAGGAGAGAAGTAAAAGGTCAAGTCAACAAGTGTACGGAACTCAGCTTTATGCAAAAAAAAAACACCCTCAGTATGCAAAAATTGGTTCACAGGAACTTCTTGCTGCTTCTGTAACCTTTTCCGGTCTACTCTCGCAGTAATAGACATGCTATTTGTCCTTGACTTTTTTTTCTATAATAATTCAACTATGCAGAAAAAGCAGAGACACAGGGAATAAGAACTGTCATTTTCAAGCCCCCACCACCATACTGTAACCATGACTATCATTATTTTTCCTCCACTGCTGTCAGCAGCATTGCTACTCCCAGCAGGAACAACCGCTGGAGAACCAGCGACAATAACATGAAAAATCAGACGCAGCAATAAAACTTGGAGAACTATGGTCAGCACGATTATTGACTTAAAAAAATGGGGAAAAAATAACAGGTACATAAAGAGCACTTTAAAATCTACACTCTTTTAACTTATTCTTTGTTGCCTAATCTTCTGTGACGCTCCTGTTCTGTTGTTCCCACGCCGCTTATTCTAACCCTTCTACTCCAGTTATACCCAGATTTCTCATGTCACATCCTCAAGGCCGAAAATCCACAGGAAGTCAGATAGTGACAGGTGGCCGTGGGGCCCTCAGCCAGAGGTGGATAAACCTGCACTCTTTGCTATCGCATGTTTAAGAGTGAATTGCTCTAGGTACAGGGTTATGTAGAATTTAGATTTATGCAAAGCCGGTTGTGAATAAAGAGGCCATAGGAAGTGTCCTCTGGTTTACCCCTATGTATAGTCTGCTTGTACTGTATGATATATGGGATTCCACTGTTCCCTGCTGTCTATGCTCCTAAAGTGAACTCATTGATCACTGTAGTGTATTTAACTGTTTATTCCTTTGTCATCATGTTTTCCTACCTAGTGCAGCTTTTGTCATTTTCTTCCTTGGGCTCTTTGTTCTTTTTTGTGCATTCCTCTCACATTGTCTCCTCTCTTGTTTTTTATATCATTATTATTATTATTATTATTATTATTATTATTATTATTATTATTATTATTATTATTATTATTATTGTTGTTGTTGTTGTTGTTATTATTATTATTATTATTATTATTATTATTATTATTATTATTATTATTATTATTATATCATCATCATCATCATTATTATTGTTATGTGTCTCTTGTTTCACTCCTTCTATCTGTCTTCAAAAAATATGTGGTTTACTTAGTGTTATTCCTCTGAGTCTTCCTTCCTCTTGT
>CM060330.1:49532456-49537456 GCA_030674155.1 Stramonita haemastoma
GATAGAAGGAGGAGGAGGGGGAACGAGTAAATAATAGCAGTACAAACAAAACAGGAGTGTGTGAAAGCCGTGTTATTGCAGATGAATAGAATATACTGATAGAATCTTCATCTCCTCAAATGTTACATCACTGGTCCTGCAATACAATACCTGATTTCCCCTGGGACACAAAATCTATACACACTATTTGCCCCAGATTCGTTACCTGAGCTTAAGATGGATTGTTCTTTTCTCTGGAACTGTTTGGAGCAGGAAAATCAGGCATTGTATTGCTAGAAAACATGTGGCATAGAAAGGTTGAAGTGGAAAACTGCATAACCTCTTTTTTAATTGTTTGCTTCCTCTGGATCTGTCCATCTGGAATGGTTTGGCTGTTTGTCTGTTTGAGTTGAAAGCTACTTCTTTTGAAAGCTAGTTGTAGTTTTGTTTGATTTCGGTTTTAGAATGTAATTTTTCCAGTGGGAATTTGGGGGTTTACACGGTGTTGCTGCTGTTATTAGAAGTAATATTTTATTTTGGTGGTAATATCATTAATACAAAAGTACACGGTAATGAAGTAAATGCAAAAGTCTTCAAATAAATCAATGACTCTAATAATTATATTCATTGATAATTAAAACATGATATCCCGGCAGACAGTTTTTTCTTTAAAAATAGCATGAATAGGTTAATGAAATTCCTAGGTGATTTATGATGCTGGATACCTTACAGAAAAAAGGGAAAAGTTTAAAATGCTTGTTATGGTCAATACACATTTTATATTGTTCTTATAGTCCTCATTTTTCTCTATCCAATACTGCCATTGCTTGTTATAACTGAGTGCTATTTAAAGACCCATCTCACAAACTGCATTTCAGTTTGACACATGTTTAACAATAAATCGTTTTCTTTTCAAAAATGGGTAAAGAAAGGACTCTGTTTTGCGCCATCTGGAAAGAAAGCCATCCCTCAGAAAAGAACAAAAATGGAAATAAGCTCGAACAAATGTTATGGTAAAAACAATACCAATAAGGAAGTAACAACATTAAAAAAAAAACACCAAAAATCAAGAGTTTCATTGCTTCACAAAAAAATAAACTCGTAATCAGTGTGAGTCACAGGATAAAGAACGACAGGAATGAAAAAAACCATTACAAAAACAACAGCAGCCACAGCAGTAGAAACAGTACAGAGTGTTAAAAAGGCTGATTAAGCCCAGGCAACCTGTAAACTCACTGGAGGAATCACTGCCACTTAGCACGCTACTGAATGAGAGACTTGCGTGTGGGAAAGACATTTTACCCCTAAGTAGGATCCAAGGTTTTCACTGTTTTAGAGGCTAACTGCAAGCACTCTTCTTTTTCACTGATAGTACCTTGCCTCCATGCACTTTGACATGTTTGTGCTTTGTGACAAAAAGACATTTTGACATACTCAAACTTGCATAATCTGAAGGGTTGGTTGTTTGTTGTTGTTGTTTTTTTCTGAAAATGATGTATGTAATAAACAGTGCCAAATAAAATGACAAAATCAAAATAAAAAATATGTTAGAAATGACTGGATTAATAACTGACAGAAGGAAAAAAAACCGAACGCAAGTATACACAACATAAACTTCAGAATAGTAGATAAAGGTGTTTCCATAACCAATACATCATCCAATTACTCTAATAGTTAATGTATGTATTCTGGGATTGTTTTCAGTGATCTGTAAGATTCCAAACTGCTCCTTTCTATGCTATGTGAAGATCAGCACGAGCATGCATGTATATATTTAATGATACATTCCATATCCATTTGCCTGAGTCTACTCTCTATGGAGTAGTTTAACGAAGCTATCCTTAGTTATCCCCTGGGTTATAATTCTAACGTTTTCATATGTTATTGTTGATTGGATAAAACAAATTTTCATAGAGTGACTTTGGGGAAGTGGGGCGTGTAGGATGGCTGGAATGGAGGATGGAGGAGAGGTGGAGGTGAGTAGAGAACAGCAGTACAAACAAAAACAAGAGTGTGTGAAAGCCGTGTGGTTGCAGAATGAATGGAAACTCTCATACAACTGATACAATCTTCATCCCTCCCCACTGTTACGTCACCAGTGCTGCAACACACCTGATTTCCCCTGGGACACAAAAGCTACACACAATTTGTCCTAAATCCGTTAACTGAGCTTTAAACAGATTGTTTTCTTCTCTGGACCTGTTTGGAGCAGAACAATCAGGCGTAGTTCTGCTAGGAAGCATGTGGCATGGAATGATTGAAGGGGAAACATTGCATATCTATTTCTGATTGTTTGCTTTGACTGGATCTGGTTTACTGGGATGGGCTGGTAGTTTGTAGTGTTTCAGCTGAGGGTTGCTTCGTTTCAAGCCTAGTTTGATTTTGATTTGTGTGATATCAGTTTTAGAGTTTCCTAGTATAGTGAGAATAATTATGGGGTGTGGGGATATATTTTTTTTTATAAAGCTGTTTAAAATGTTGGTCCCATTATGATTTATGATTTATACAAAACAAAAAGGTAAGTAAGCATATAAGATATCTTTAGAACTAATGTACTGTTTTGTAATGACAAATTTTGATAGTTACAAGACGATAATTGTTCCAACAGACAATTGAAAATTTTTTTTAGATAAGATACTGAATACTGAAATTCATGTGAGATAAAGATGATGGATATCTCACAGAAGAAAAATATTTTTTATGAATTTGCACAGAAAATCCACAATTTTATGTTGTTCTTGTAGCCCTTATTTTATATGTGTAATGCAACCATTATCCTTTTTATCACTGTGTTAATTGTAGACACATCTCATGCATTGTATGTCAATTTGATGTGGGACGTCGATCCAACTGTCAATTTTTTCTTTCTCCATCAGGCAACAGTGGCCTAAGAAACGACCTTGTCCTACCTTTTATGTCCATTTTGGAAACAAACGCATCCATTAACAAAGCACAAAAACGGAAATGAGCAGGGAAAACATCTTGCAACAAACAAAAATACTCAATGAGAGAGTAACAACATTTAAACCAAAAAAACTCTAAGTCAAGAGTTTCACTACCCAATTAAAAAAAACGCCCATGTAATCAGTGTCAGTCACAGGATAAACAATGGCTGAAGAGACCAAAAAATAGAGAAACACAACAGCAACAAAAAACAAAAAACCCAACACGTTAGCAGGCCGATTAAGCGCAGGCAAAAAGTAACCCCCAGGAGGAATTACTGCCACTTAGCACGCTTTGGAATGAGAGACTTGCGTGAGAGAAAGACATTTTCCCTTTGAAGGAGGATACTGGATTTACTGTTTGCATGGCTAAATACCGAGCTCTTTTTTTATCTTAACATAATAGCACCTTGCCATGCTCATTGACATTGTTTGTATTTTGTGAAGAAGACAATTGCAACCAACTCCATCCCCCATCATCTGAGGTTTTATACATTTTTTTTACCTGCATATAACTTAAATAACAAACAGTTCATCAGCAAGGAATAAAAGAAATTCTCTAAGAAAGAAAAACATGCATGAATACAGAAAAAAAAACTTGTAAAAAAAAGGTAATGTGCATAAGCATATAGAAAACACAAGTAAAATATTATAGAAAGGTGTTTCCATGACCTATACAGTTGGAGGGGAGACGTGTGAAGTGTCAGAGACCTCAGCTTCTGTAGAGGCCAACATACTGAGGACAGCGGTCCGTCTCTTCTCCTCTCTTTGCTGCTTTACCCTCCCTGTCCCTAGACAGGGCAGCTACCCATTTACAGCTGGGTTAATTGGGAGACTGTGCTGAAGCCAAGGTATACGGACGTTCACCCATTCAAGAGGCAAACACGCTCAATGCTGCTTAACCTTTACTAAGAGAGAGCAAGTGCTCTGTCAACTGAGCTGTCCTGTCACCCAGAAAAGATGCATATAAAACGGAAAAAAATGTACGGTAAAAAAACAACAACCAAAAAACATCCAAAAACCTCATCAAATGTTCTTTTTTTTTTTAAAGGAGACAGCATTAGTCTATTTCGTTGGTTGTTTTTTTCCTGCCTTACATGTTTGTTGTTGTTTTTATAGAGAAGGAATTAAAAACATCTGCCTTCTTTCTCTGTATGTTTTGTTGTTGTTGTTTCTGTATGTCTCTAACTCCTTGTCTGTCTGTCCGTTCGTCCATATGCCTGTCTGTTTGTTTCTGCCTTTGTCTCTGTCTGTGTCTTTCTGTTTGTCTGTGTGTCCGTGTGTCTGTCTCTGTCTCTGTCTCTGTCTCTCCATCTTTTTCTTTCTTTTCTTCTTTATCCTCTCTTTATCTTTGCTTCTTTGTTGTTGTTTTTTCAAGGGGTCAGTCATCCAATTACTCATATGGTCATTGTCTGCATTCTGTGGTTGCTTCCAGTGATCTGTAAAATTCCAAACTGCTTTCTCTATGCGTGTGTGTGCAGATGAGCGCAACTGCACGCATATGCATTTTAACAATACACGTGCGCATGTATTTGCCTGGGATTGTTCTTTTTGTGAATGTTTAACTAAAACATCTTCAGCTATCCCCTGGGTTTTAATGTTATCACATTGCTTCACTGGTGCTTTAATATGAATTACCAGAGCAAATGTTGTTGATGAATAAACATTGTTGGGGTTAGAGTGGCATGAGAAATTAGGGGTGGCTGAGATGGGTGGGATGGAGGATGGAGGAAGGGTGGTGGGGGGGGGAATAGAAGACAACAGTACAAACAAAATCAGGAGCGTGTGAAAGCCGCGTGTGATCGCAGAATGAAGAGAAGCCATCATCACAACTGATACAATCTTCATTTCCCCGAATGTTGCGTCACTGGTGCTGCAATGCAACAGCTGATTTCCCCTGGGACACGGAGGCTATATACACAATTTCTCCACATCCATTACCTGGTTTTAGATGGCTTTTTTCTTTCGGGAACTTTGGAAGAGAAAAGGTTTTGTTCTGCTAGGGACCATGTGGCATGAAGAGGGATGGACATGAAAACGCATATCTGTTATTTGATTGTGTGCATTGCTTGGATCTTG
>CM060330.1:49542456-49544956 GCA_030674155.1 Stramonita haemastoma
ACACATACATACCACACAGACACACACACACACACACACACACGCACGCACACACACACACACACACACACACACACACACACACACACACACACACACACACACACACACACACACCACACTCACAGACATACAACTCTGATGAGCAGTATCTGCTGACAACCCGAATTTACACCAGAGGCTACAAAACCAACCTTGCATCATCTTATCTAAAAACACTCAAACCCACAAATCATTTTCATATTGAAAACTAAGATTAAACCACAACTGCATACCAAAAACCAAAAGCCTAATATCTAAAATAATTAGCGGCAGGCCTTTAACCGTCCAAATACCAGATCTCTCTCTCTTTTTTTGTTATCTCAGGGGGATAATGACTTCCTGTCAATCGACAGGCAGTCATCCAATCGTGTGTCAGGCCAGATTGTGTCTTTCTGTGATTTCAGTGCCATTGTGGGGAAGCAAACTCTCCAAAAGGTGTTTCGAGTGATGCGTTTTCTCTTCTGTTGATATTGTAGCAGCAGCGGCTAATTTGCTATGACACTTGATTTTCTTTTTTGTTTCTCGCTTTCTGATTTCTGTTTTGGTTTGATTTTGGATTTTTTTGTATATGTTTTTTTTTTTTGAGGCGTGAAA
This sequence comes from Stramonita haemastoma, assembly GCA_030674155.1. Lineage (NCBI taxonomy): Eukaryota > Metazoa > Mollusca > Gastropoda > Neogastropoda > Muricidae > Stramonita > Stramonita haemastoma. The sequence goes on from CM060330.1 coordinate 49,543,093, forward strand.
ACTTTTTTTCTTGGTGGAACGGAATTAAAATTGGAAATGTTTGTCCTAGTTGAGAGACAAATACTACGTCTATACTCATTTTGTTTCTTCTTTTTATCCACTTCTATCGTTTGTCATTTTTATTTCTGTTAACTCTTTTCTTTTTCCACGTCTCTGAGATAAGAAAAGGGATTGAATTGAAATGGATTGGATTGAATGTCTCTGTGTGTGTGTGTTTAGTTTGTTTTGACTTGGATTATCTTTCATTTTTTTGTTATTGTTTTTCTTTTTCATGTTTACATTTTGTCTAAACCTCGATGTTCAGAATTTTTCTGTATAAAGTTCTTTAAATATTTGAAGATAAAAATACATGCAAGATAAACATGAAGATATTAGTGGGCACCCATCAGTCTCGGAAGACTATGGAGTTGCGCTCTAGTCTTTAGAGCACACAGCCTGGGTAAGTAAGTATGGAGGGCAAGCTGTTACCCATGCAGCAGACCCCCTCTCCATGCCACTGGAATTATCCATTGGAAAGACAATGACCAATACGAATGGTTTCAGTACCGTCGCAGGAGCCACCAGAATGTTGCCATTTACAGCCCCGAACCGCCTTGGGATTCCGACTCCCCTATTTTTCCTCAGGGCTGGCGTCTAAACTCGACACCTGTGTGCCTGCTGATTTAAAAAAAAAAATGTCATCCGCTCCAACCGGCACACGATGGCCTGCTCTTCCGAAAGGCGGAACGGGGTTTTAACGTGTGCACAAGATGTTCTGCGTGCGTTTGCACACGGGGCCTCGGTTTATAGTCTCATCCGAATGAAATATATATATATATATATATATATATATATATATATATATATATATATATATATATATACATATATATATATATATATATATATATATATATATATATATATATATATATATATATATATATATATATATATATATATATATGTGTGTGTGTGTGTGTGTGTGTGTGTGTGTGTGTGTGTGTGTGTGTGTGTGTGTAAATGTCTTGCAGTATCATACATGCTTTTATGTTTGTCTTCTTCTTTTTGTCTGTTTGCGTAACAATTTACTGTTTTTGCTGTTCTTCTTCTTGTCAGATATGTACCAGCTTAACACCTTTAGGACGAACCAAGAATCTGCATCCTCTCACTCATCACACCTGAGAATCACTATGAGACCATAGGCATACACTGCATGAGATATTTTTTGTGGCTGTCTGCTGTCAAGAATCTCACACATAAGTAGCCATACTGTGGCTTCAGAGGATCTTGTTTGCTTTGATATAATAGACTGCCTGTCGCACTAGAACCTGGTTAATGATGGAAACGTTTCCGAATAGCATTTAAAAGAATATTGGCGTTTTGATGTGTGCTTTCTTGCACTTTGTTCACAACAACTAACAAAACGTTTGTCCAGCGGAAAACATTATAAATTTCATAAAAAATAAGGTCAGGCCCAGCGCATCGTATTTCGGCGTGGGAGAGAATTGTTATCTAATAAGTCATTTTGAGAAAAAAGTCAGGAAGTAGACCAAAAAAGGCTTACGATAGGCACAATGAAGATGGCAGGAAGAAAAGGAACAATGCAGAAACAAAGAGAGGGATAAGAAAAGAGAGGAAATCTTTAGCACAGATTTTCCAGAAGGCTGCAATATTATTTATATTGACTTATCCTCGGCATTCTAATAAAGCGAACTTTGGATCTGCTTCAACAGCTTTAACAACACAAACGGACATTGAAACCGGAAATCTGTCCTCAACATGTCAATGTTGCTATTTTCACTCCAGACACACCAACTAATAAAGTTCTAAGGTTTTTTTTTTTCTACCAAGTATTGTGATGCTAAGTGTTTTACATAATCTC
>CM060330.1:49547456-49552456 GCA_030674155.1 Stramonita haemastoma
TGCCTAAAATCATCAGCCGCAGATCAATACTACATGAAACCAAATCCACAATAAAGTGGATTAGTTGTATCAATTATGACGTCATCATAAAAACTATAAGACCACATATTAGAAAATTGAAACCCCAAAACTGAACTACAACAACAAAAAAGAAGCATAACACCCCAACATTTTACCGTAATAATGGCTCAGATAGCAGATTTCCTTTCCATACCATGTGTAAATAACTTCCTGTCATTCACAAGACAGTCATCCGATCACGCCCATAGCTGAAAGATGTTATTCTGTGACGAAAGTTTTGTTATATGTCATTATGATGTAATCCATTCCACCCAACACTTTTTGGTAGATCTTTTTTCCATGTATTGACGCACGGACTGTTGGTATTTTGCAACCGTATTCTTTGTTTTGTTTTCCAATGCTTTGTTTTGTTTACTTTTAGATTTCAGGCTTTTTTTTTCTTTGCGTAATTCAGGTACTTTTTGCTCTGTTTCGGTTGTGACATTTCGGCATGAAAAGTTGATGCATTTTGAATCCGTTTAGATTTTTATTTTAAGAATATCTTCCCGAACTTTGTGGCACTGTAGACTTTTATTAAACAAAACAGCACACATACACACACACACACACACACACACACACACACACACACACACACACACACACACACACACACACAGAGAGAGAGAGAGAGAGAGAGAGAGAGAGAGAGAGAGAGAGAGAGAGAGGAGAGAGAGAGAGAGAGAGAGAGAAGAGAGAGAGAGAGAGAGAGAGAGAGAGAGAGAGAGAGAGAGAGAGAGAAAACGTGTCATCTATTTGCAAATTGAAACATCCCAACCATACAATAATATCATGCCAAAACTAAAGGAAAAGGCACCAAAGAAACGCAATCAATCAGCCACAAAATGTTTGTTTTTATCTGCACAAATCAAAATTAATAGCAGATATCCTTTCCATCTCACGCAAAACTGACTTGCTGTCACTCAAAAGGCAGCGATCCAATAGCGTGCCAGGTCAAACTGTGTCACTCTGTGATTCCAGATGTCAGTGTGTCTAATCAAGTCTCCAGCCGAGCCTTTAGTGATCTGTTCTATTTGTATTGACAAAATAACTGTTTGTATTTTCAAATGGATTTTGTTTTCTTTTGCATCGATTCGTTTGTTTTGTTTGTATGATTTTTTATTTTGCTTTGTTTCGGTTTCCTCTTCTATTCCTGTTGCAATATTCTGTTTTGAACATTTCTATGCAATCCAATGTCATCATTATACTTTCTTATCTTTAAGAATCTTACCTAACTGTGTGATGCTTCACCACATAATGAGTGGCTCTGCATCAGAAGAATTGGCATATTTTTAATCTGCGATAAAAATAAAACACCTTTCAATTAAAAAACAAAACAAAAACGCATAAAACATGGACAATCCTATGGAAACATATCACGAGTTGAAATGATTGATTGCTGGAAGGGAAAAAAATGAGACACTGACAAGTTTACCATTGTAATGGGTGCTCTGAAAGAGGGCTTAGGTATTTTCAAGCGCATTGTAAAGCAAAAGGAAACGAAAGTATCTCATGATATTTTGTTACAATGTAGAGCTGTGGCTAAAGGTCTTATAATCAATCGAAATCTAAAAATCAAAATCCTATCTCCCCACCTGCTTAAAATGGCTCTTAGGGGAAAAGTAGGTCTTAAACAAGGGGACACATTTTGTGGTGGGCATCACATTTGTTGCACTTCCATGTATGTTAAACACACATAATATTTAAGATTCAGTTCCTTCCACTCCCTTTCAGGTAATGACGATTACAAGCAAATTAAACAGGAGAATAAATCTAAGAGCAATACACTAAAAATACTATCAATACTAACAAGAACTGAAACGGAAGAGTTTTGTAGGATGGAAACAGTATTGTAAAATGATAAACTGACACCAAAACAGTACAGAGTTGATAAATTTAAAGTATATCGATTTTCGTAAAAGATATAAATTTATCTTGTAAAAGGCAATACCTTAAATTTCAAGAAATACTGGTAGATCTCATGTATTATCATAAGAACAATATACATTTTTGATATGTATTTCCATTTTAATCAATCTACAAAACTTATAACGACAGAAGCTGAGGAAAATACTGAGGAATAAGATCTTGTTGTAAATGTTTAGAGACAATCCGTGGTTAGATGAAATAAACCACCTTAATCAAATATACTGCATTGTTAATGTCTTCCTTCTTATCACGATATATCAAGGAAACATCTAACCTCAATGGGAAGCTTGTGACAACTGCAACGAAATTTACACACACATACACACCCCGCGCGCGCGCACACACACACACACAAACGCACGCACGCACACACACACAAACACATACACACGTACATACACACACACACAGTGCATATATACGTCAAATACTAACTAGAAACAGTGCTGAAAACATTGTCCAATGTGGAATTGTTTTAACCAGATTCTATAATTCTGTTATGAAATGTAAAACTTGAAACTTTGTTGCGAATTGAAACCTCTAACCAAACAGTGGCATGCCAAAAATTCCAAAGTAAAAATTGAAAAATCAAAAAAACTCCAAGAAAAATCATGCAGGCACCATTTTTTAGCCGCACAAATTACAGATTCACTTTCTGTCTCACGGGAAAAGGTTGACTTACTGTAATTCTACACACAGTCCTCTAATAGCTCCTAAGTTCGAAATGTGTGGTGTTGTCATTTCAGGTGTCATTGTGTTTGATCAAATCTTTACGCACTGTTTGGTGATCCATTTTGGGCATTAACAATGTGAATATGTATATATATTATATATATATATAATATATATATATATATATATATATATATATATATATATAATATATATATATATATATAAAAACATATATATATATATATATTGTGTATTTGTTTCCTTTTGTTTGATAATGATTATTGTTTGTTTTGCTTTGTTATTGCTTTTTTGTGTGAGTTTTCTTTTTTGTTTTGGTTGATCCCATTTTCTTGTATAAATAATGTATGCACACAGACACACAGACACACACGAACAGACACACACACACACACACACACACACCACACACAAAATATATATCACTATATATATATATATAATATAGATATATATTATATATATATAATAATATATATATATATATATATATATATATATATATATATATATATATATATATATATATATATATATAAACACAACAATATATTGTTGTGTGTGTGTGTGTGTTGTGTTGTGTGTGTGTGTTGTGTTACAGTTTTTTTGTTTAATGATGATAATTATTTATGTTCTGCTTTGGGTTTTTGTGGCATGGTCCAGGTTTTGCCGTATTCTGTCTTGTTTTATATCAAAATAAGTTCAACTCAAAATTTTCCCTTGAATCAAGACAACCTTTAGGGATTGGGACTGCAGGGTGTTTGGAACGTTGCCTCATGATATGACAACAGGGGAAGGACTTTGAACCGCCACTGAGACTCCCGTTGAAAGAATGGTGTTTTTTTTCCCCATGGTATCAAAAACACTATTGACTCCAATCCTCCAAACATCCTTCGGATAACTGCCCCCCCCCCCCCCCCAACACACACATACACAAACATACACAAACTACCACCACTAGCAATCACCCCATCCACCTTCCACCACCACCAACATCACCACCACCACCACCACCACCACCAACCACCAACCACCAAAATCACGACCAAGGGCAGTCAACTCATAAGAGCCACCAGGTTAGCACTGCATACATATATACAAACAAAGATTTGTCCCCCGTTTCCAGGGAGAAAGTATTTCCTGTTCGCGGCGAAGTGCGTCTATTCAACACATGCTGGCAGGTTGTGCGAGACCTTGATAGACTGCTATTCACATTCACCACACCTCTACCATGACTAGCCTGCATCACAGTCGCTGATCCGTGCCCAATTCCATAATGATACACACACCACACACACACACATACCACACACTCCACACACATTCCTGCACACACACACACACACACACACACACACACACACACACACACACACACACACACACACACACACACACACAACACCCCCACCACCACCACCACCACACCACCACCACACACCGCCAACCATCACCACAAACACCAGCTACCACCCACTACCACTTATCACCACCAAGGGCAGTCAACTCTTACGACCCAAGCAGGGTCAGCACTACATAATATACAGCCGACACAAGATTTGTCTCCCGTTTTCGAGGAGGAAATCAAATACTTCCTGTTCCGTGAAGACGGTCCATTCAGCAGCTTGCATTGTGAAGATTTGATTGACGTGTATGGGATTACGATCTCCGCCATGATTTAATCTGGCCAATGTCCTGACTGGGTTTTGTGGAAGGGAGTTCTTACTGTCATTCTTTTTGTTGTGCTTTGCAATATTTGTTCTTCCTCACATATCTTCTTCTTCATGTTCGTGATCATCCTAGAGTGTCCACATAGCGGGTATTGTTGTTTGTAATATGAGCTAATTGCGTTGTGCTGTTCATTTAATCGCCTTACATGTCAGACCCGGATCCACATGACCTCGGCGTGTGAAATTTTTTTTTTATTATTCCAAGTTTTTTCTGTGTGTTTTTTTTAAAGCAGGAGAATAGACCACAAAGAGAGAATACAGCAAGAAAGAGGTGACAATAAGAAAAGTAAAGAATGCACAAAATAAGAGATGGATAGACTAAGAGGAATTTGCGAGCAAAGAAAATCACAAAGTAAAGATAATTATTTATACTGACAGGCCACCGGCACCCCCATAGGGAACCTACGGTGATGCTGTTATTAGCTTATGTTTTGAATTTTCTTTATTGTGCTGTTAGTTACGGACTTACTTTGTATCAGATTTAATCATTCTGGTAAAGTTATACAAAAGATATAGAATAAATAAAAAGTAATGTTAACCATGCAGTTAATAGTATTTCTTTCAGCGCTAAAATGGTCGTATTTAACT
>CM060330.1:49562456-49564956 GCA_030674155.1 Stramonita haemastoma
TCTTGTGATTTGCGATGATTTTCTTTCTATTCTTTTCCTTTAACAAGGGATTTATTGTTATGAAATTCTAACAGACTACTCGCTATTTGCCACAGTTCTTTCATGTGCGCTAAATGCGCATTGCACAAAGCGTACCAATCTATCGTCATAGTCAAAAGACTAACTTAAATTTTACATTGGATGACTTCGATTTCATCATAATAAACTCAGTAATGATCCACAAGGTTCACTTTTAGATGGTCAATAGTCTCACCTCTGTCGGCGACTGAAGCTTGTAATCAGTCATTTGTAAGTGAATATATAGGTTTCAATTGACGTGTAAGATGTCCTGGGCTGAATTACTGTTGGTCAGGATGTGTTGTTAATTAATTAAACCAGCTTTCTCCACTGCTAGCGGTGTCTTGTATCCCGTAGCTCGTTGTTCTAGTTAATTAAGGCCAATGCTTTCTCTGACGTCGTCTTTCCATCTTCTACTCTGTCTACCTCTTTGTCTGCCTGGGTATACCTTTCCCTGAACTGCCTTGGCCAGTCCAGATGTTCGTGTGACGTTCCTGTGCCACTTCAGTCTGTGTTTTAAATGAAGTCAGGGAATGTTCATATGGCCTGATATACCCCCCACCCCCCACCCCCGAAGAAAGCAAAACAAAACAAAATAAAGAAAACAAGATATCCATCAAAAACACACCAAACAACAACAAAGAAACAAACAACAAAAAGCAACAACATAACAACAGCAACAAAAGCAGCATATCAAAACAACGACAACAACGCCCCCCCCCCCCCCATCCTCCCAAGCCAGACAACAAACGAAGCAACCAATCAACCAAACAAAGCAAACAACATTACAGCCTCCAAACATACAAAGTTTAACAGAGACCCAGTTTCTATGATTAATCCATACAGTGAAAAGGACAACTCTAGTTATAAGATTCATTTCGCTAATGTCACCAGAAAAAAAAAATCTCTGAATAATGAGTATGCCCTTTAACCCACAGTAGACGGACGCTACAGCTGCATGGTTAAGCCTTGAATCCCATGGGTCCATGAAGTCCTGGGTTTAAATCTCGATGGTATTTGGTGAATTAAGGATTGGAATTTTTATGATCTCCCAAGTCCACTTTAAATACAGACCTGCCAGTGCCTTAATTCCTGTTATGTATATACATCTGTTGGAGATAAAAATTATGCAAGTTAAAGATCAGACATATCATTTCAGTGTTCGGTGGGTTTTAGAAATATTAAGCATATATCCCCTAAGTCGGAATGCAGCTACCTTCAGGGTGGGCAAAAACAGTCTCATACATTGGTAAAGCTTGGAGCTATAGCTGAGGAGCTATTAAGAAGAAACACAAACCAAAAAAAAAACACTGAGGTTTTAAACATATAATATGCATATTTCAGCTTGTACAAAACAATTTCGCCAACTCAAATCATCCCTGAAGTCGGGATGCAGCTACCTTCATGGTGGGCAAAAAACGGTCGCTTATACAAAAATCTCACCATTGGTGAACCTGGGATCTGTAGCCGAGGAACAAAAAAACACTACCCTCAATAGATTTCTCATGCATCTAGCAGTCTGTGATTGAATCCTGAAGTCTATAGTTGCTCACTTCTGTCCATTCTTCATTCTCTTCCGCCATTGCCCAAGAGCAAAAGACTTACCGTTACGTAAGAGAAAATACACATTTAATCTGTGTATACTCTTCATGACCAAATAAAGATGACATCCCAAAGATGTCTGCTAAAAAGAGTTCTTAAGTATGATGTTCTATCTTTCATAAGTCAGCTATATTTGCCAAAGCCACATATTAAACAGACACTGAATACAGACACATAGATCCGTTTTGTTTGGCTAAAGAATTTTCTGTGTGCAGCTGCTTCTAAATTTGTTTTCTGCATGTTTGTTTTCTCTCCAATGTTTAACTTGCGGAAACATGATAAGTCCTATGCATGGGCAAATTTGACCAGTACTTAAACTGTTACTTCGATTGCAATACAGGACATAATTAAATCTTGTATCATCGTATTAGCTTGCAGGACCTGTCAAACTAACATAAAGAAATAAAGTGGAGGAAAGTCGGCTGGAACGCTGTAAAATTCATAAAAATATCCTGTGTTCAGTAAAGTTAACTTAGAGTGAATAGTTTGTTTAAAGTTTAAAGTTTCTTTAGCTTGTTTCTTTTACGTTTCTTTTTTGTTGATTGGTTAAGGTGGTCTGATTTTCGTTTCTCGGCTTGAGCGCCAAGGTTGACCAATAATGACATTTTTGGCATTTTGGGCCACTTTTAAGGTAGCACATTTTGGCATCAAGGATGATGCATAAACACAACAACGCTTCATGCGTTTATTTTTTGATTTTTTTAGATATTGTTGTCGCTGGTGTTTGCAGTCTCAATAATGCAAATGGTAAGTACTGTGATATGAGAAATCAGATACAGATTTCAGTTGTCGAAGCATACCCTTAAACAATCTATCTCTCTTTTTTTTTGCCACCGAAGGG
>CM060330.1:49569956-49574956 GCA_030674155.1 Stramonita haemastoma
TTGCAAAGAAGAAGAAGAAAAATGCGAAGAAGAAGAAGAAGAAGAAGAGAAGAAGAAGAAGAAGAAGAAGAAGAAGAAGAAGAAGAAAAAACAACAACAACAACAACAACAACAACAACAACAACAACACAACAGCAAGCAGAACAAGTAAAAGAACAAGAAAAAAGAACAAGAAAAACAAAAAAACATAACAAAGAAAAACTAGAGCAACAACAACAAGAAGAAAAAGAACAACAAAAAAGATAGCTCTCTCCAAGCAACATCCTGCCTTTCAACAGAGACAGGTTCCAACCAAACGGCAGAGGTAATTCCATCGGCTTTAATCCACTTTCTTCCGCACCGAAAACCATCTCTTCTTTCCCGTGCTCCTTTCCCATTCTGCCCCATGAATGCAATCGTTCCACTCGGAATGATTCCATTTGCAGCGCCAAAAGTTGACCTTTCCAAGGCCCAGGACTTAACTGCATGGGTTTGGTCAGGGGTTGCTTGCCTTCAATGGATCTCTGGTGTTAGTCTCTCTCTGTGGTGCACTCATTCATCCTTCTGTCTTTCTGTGTCTGTGGGTCTCTCTGTGGTGCACTCATTTCTCCTCTGTCTGTCTGTGTATGTGGGTCTCTCTGTGTTGATCTTCTGTCTGTTTTGGTGTCTCTGTATGACTTTTGTCTACCCCTTTTCTCCCCCTTCTCTCTCCCATTTTCAATTTTCATTTAATCATTACCGCAGTGGTACCGACACCATTAAACACCACACACCATGATATATTTTTATATGGTACACTGTCACATCATGCTCACACATACACATACGCGCACACACCTACGTATGAACACACCACGCGCGCACCACATACAAGTGCACGCGCGCACACAATCATACGCACAAACACTTACAATGCGCTCTCGCGGCATACACACACGTAATGTCATTACACAATGCGCTCGTCACACACACACTGCTGTCTCACCTCACACACCACCACACACACAGCACATCACTACATCACTTCACACACACACACACACCACACACCACACACTCACACCACACACACCACCTCACTGAAGAATTAAACAGATAAGGAGTAGAATATTTCTTCAGGATGCAGGAAACCTGACACACCAGTGGAATTCTTTAATAATAGTCCTTGCCTCTCCCCATTTATTAATGACAGTCCTTTACAGCAGGAATTTTGAGTGCTGAAAGCAACATCCTTCCGTCCCTTCTTCCCCTCTTCTCACATATAATCAGAATGACACTACCAGTGAATACACTGATGGTGTCTGTTTGATTTATTTTGATTTATTCTTTTATATCGAGGATAATGAAATAAGCACTCTTGTGCTTTTTTTACATCCAGTCCCTGTGTGTATGCAGTTTGTAGATATCATCTGTTCCCACCGGCACACAATGGCCTACTCTTACGAAAAGCGGAACAGGATTTAACGTGTGCGCGAGATGTTCTGAAAGAACATCTGTGGTGTCTTGTGCGGTATACTTACATAGTAACATTTACTTTATTTAGGAACAGTGGCCTGTCAAAGGTAAGAAGCATAAAGGTGACGCTCCACCACGAAATGAGTCGCTTAGCACTTAACCCACTTATCCGCTAGGAGCCATTAAAGGCAGGTGTGGTCAGGTTGTCGCTTTGGAGATTTTGACCTTTTTTAAATAAAACTATAGCCACTATTCTACCCTGATATGACATATCACGGCATGATTTTGTTTCCTTTTTCTTTTAAACACGTTTTCAAAAATATTCAAACCCTCATTCTGACTACCGATTATGATGCTAAACTTGTCCATTTCTCACTTTATCGCATCCTGTAGTGTATCATTTTAATTTGTTATAACTTTTCATAGGTTTGTCCAATTTTCAATCTATGTTTTGTATTTAATAGCTCTTTTTATTGCAGATTAATAATATGTCAATAACTAAAAATTGACCTCTGGGCAATGCGACTCATTATGTGGTGGAGCGTCATCCATACCCGAAATCGGAATGCGGCTACCTTATCTAGGGCTAAAAATTGTGGCTTGGCAAAACTCACGCTTGTGAACGTCAGAGTTTTAGTAAAGAAACACAAAAGGACTAACAACACATGACCCGCACAAGTTTTTAAGAGGTATAATATATATTATTTTGGGGCTTTTTACTGGCTTTTCTTTTTAAATTATATCAATTTTGTATACCATTTTAAGTCACATAACATAGTCTGCATGTAATTCTGACTGCTCTCTTGTGTCATCACAGAATGACATATATATATATACATATATAAATATATATATATATATATATATATATATATATATATATATATATATATATATATATATATTATATATTTATATATATATTTATATAAAGTGTATTTTTCCTATAGCGCTTTCTTCTACAAATTTTGCCAGACACAACTACAATGCGCCTGTGGGTTCTTTTACGTGTGCTAAATGCGTGTTGAACATGACATCTCTATTTATGGTCCATCCTCAAGACTACCACCAGACCACCACGCACAGTATAGGGGTTGGGTGAAAAATTGGGCACAAACGAGAAGAAGCCGCCACACTTTCGAACCTGGACTTTTCATTTTCAAGGCACGTGTGTAACCTCATGACCAAGTTCCCACCTCATTAGCCGTGGAATCCCTCCCACTCCAACCCCTTTCTTTTATTTTACAGGAAGACACAGCGAGAAAGACCGACAGAATGAGAAAGAGGCAGAGGCAGAGAAAGTTATCAATTTAGCGAGAGAGGATGTTGTCTGATTTGTTCAAGTGTCAGTCCCAAACCATGCCGGAAAACAAAAACCAGACAATAAACGACGTATGCTGGTGACAGGAATTCTGATTTTGTCCTTTCATCTCTTTCTCTCTGTCTTTCTCTTTCTCTGCTCTGTCTCTCTGTCTGTCTGTCTGTCTCTGACTATCTCTCTCTATCTCTGTCTCTCTCTCTTTCTATCTCAGACACACAAACACACACGGGTAGCCTAGTGGTCAGAACAATGCGTTGGCAATTTGATGACCCGGGTTCGAAGTCCAGTCGAGGAGATTTTTCTCCTGGAGTTAACATCAGTGCTGACTCCACTCTCCCCAAAAGTCCTTCGGATAGACTTAAACCGAGGCCCCGTGTGCGAACGCACGCAGAACATCTTGCGCACACGTTAAATCCTGTTACCGCTTTTCGTAAGAGTAGGCCCGTTTGCCGGTGGGAACAGATGACATTTACAAAACTGCATACACACGGGGACTGGATGTAAAAAAAGCACAGAGTGCTTATTCCATTATCCTCGATATAAGAGAATAAAGAAAGAAAAGACACACACTCTCTCTTTCTGTCGCTGTCTCTCTCTGTCTCTGTCAATCTCTGTCTGTCTGTCTGTCTGTCTGTCTGTCTATTGTCTCTATGTCTGTCTGTCTGTCTTCATTTCTTTCTTTCTTTCTCCAACTGCTACGCCTACCACCACTTCAACTGCCGAGCGGCAATCAATCTCCCCATCCCCCTGTGTGTTCTTGTCAAATGACCAGCGCATTCATCACAACTTTGACAAATTAAAATCGAATTTATTTTCTTTTTTGTTTTCCACAAGAAATCATGATCCTAAGGAATTATGCATCATGCTTGGGAAGAAAAAAAACTAAGAAAAATCATTTTTGTTTTAATTAAAATTGTGTTTTTAACTACCTTATTTGCAGTTTTGCGTTAAATTTTATGCATCGAAGATGTATCTCAGCAGCATATTTTGCGTTGAATAAAAACATTGTGTTGAAATGCAAGTTTATCGATCAAAATAGCCTTGATTGATCAGATATTTAAAATAAAAAGGTAACAAATAAATGAAACAGTGATTGCTGATGTGGGCAAATTCAGACTAGGTTCAGCGTGAGGAGAATTAGGTTGGGACACTTTCAAAATGCATTTCTTCTAGAAAATGGTCTCGTCCTCATTTTGTTGAATAATTGGTTTAATGATAATTACTTTGTGTGAGTGGTGGTGGGGGGTGAAGGTTACGTGCTGAGAAGGGAGAGAGAGAGAAGACAGAGAGTATGAGAGAGAGACTGGCATGAAACAGACAAACAGATAGAGAGGGATAGAGAGAGAAAGAGACAGACAGAGAGACAGGTAGGAAAAGATAGGAAAATAGGAAAAGATAGAGACAGACATACCGACATACAAAAAGCAAGACAGATAGAGACAGACAGAGTGCAAGAGGACCGGAGAGAGAGAGAGACACACAGCGAGACAGAGACAGAGAGATAAAGAGAGAGAAGGCGGAAGACAGATGGTTAGAGAGACAGAAGCAGAGAGAAAGAGAGACAAAAAAGGGATAGGGATAAACAGTTATAGAGATAAAGACAGACAGAGAGAGAGAGATAGAAAGAGGTAAACAGAGAAACGGGGAAAGACGAACAGACAGACAAAATCAGATATTAGATGACAGGGTCAGAAAATCAGCATGGTTAAAACACTTTTTTTTTAAACAAAAGGACAGCTTTATGATATGATCTCTGAATTTCTAAAGCCCGTGTCTTTGAGAATTTTTTTTTTTAAAAAAAGCAAACAATGCAAAAAAATATTTGAATGCAATGAATGGAGATCCAATTCCAGTCTGCAGCAGTACAGAACATTTGTCCTATTTTGTCTGAATCAATGAGCCGTAAAATGCAAACTAATCAATCAACAATGAAGCTAAAAACTGATTGAATACTCCGGTTGTTGTTGTTTTTTCCAAAATGTTTTGTTGCTGTTGCTTTATGCATAAACCTTGCACAGATTGGGGAAGATTGCCCCGTCAATTTTAAAGGATCTGATACAGTGGAGATATTTTTTCACTGTAATTTGTTGCATTCTAAGAAGGTTCTTATAACTCGTTTGATCTGCTCCAGGTCAAAAGCTGTGTCAGTTATCAATGTCAGCGAATCGCAAAGGCCTACACTAAAATGCTGTTACGTTGTAAAATGTTGTGTTCAGATTGCCTTCAGCCATGGCAAGCTCTTAAA
>CM060330.1:49579956-49622456 GCA_030674155.1 Stramonita haemastoma
TGATGAATTTACTGGCATTTTTTACTCTTTCCTGGGGCGTTTTCTGGAATTGTGTAGTTTTGCGTTTTGATAATATTCAACCAGCATTTTCTTTGGGTGTGGAATATTTTCTTGATTGTGCCGTTGAACAAGTATGCTGTGTCAAGTGTTGTGTGTGTGTGTGAGGTGTGTGTGTGTGTTGTGTTGTGGTGTGTGTGTGTGGTGTTATGTATGCAGAGTGAGAGAGAGGAGAGAGAGAAGAGTGTGGTGTGTGTGTGTGTGTGTGTGTGTGTGTGTGTGTCTGTGTTCTTGTGGTGTGTTTTGTCGTCAAGAGTCGAGAGAGAGAGAGAAGGAAGAGAGAGGAGAAGAGACAGAATGGAGTGCGAGAAGAATGATAACTTATTTAAGGGTACAAGTAGTATTAATCTTTTCTTTTATCGCCTTAGTAGAGTAGAGAGAGAGTGGGAGAGAGGAGAGAGAGAGAGAAGAGAGAGAGAGAGAGAGAGAAAGATGGAGAAGGAGAGAGCATGAAGATAGTAATTAACTATAATAATGTTGGGGGGTTTTAAGAGAAAATGGGACATAGAAATAAACAATTTGTAATGATAACAAATTATCTACAGTTCTGATGAAACTTGCAATAATCAAGGGAATTTGTAACGTAAACTGAAATTGTAGATAAGAACACAGCATTTTTTTACATTAAGCGTTTTTCAATGAAGTAAATAAAGTACAAAAAATGTGTTCAGTAATAGTGATTGGACTTAATGTTGTAACAAGGAACTTGGATTTATTCACAAAGCTTTAGGACCTCGTTCTATGCTTTTTGCAATGCTGACTGATACTAGTTGTTGGTGACTTGGAACAGTTAACAATCGGGCATCATAAAATTTTTACATTTGCTTTAAAAAACACACCTAGAACTTTACAGTCAATACGTAATATCAAATACTTCATCTCTTGCAGCATGATTATAATAACACTGGTCGGATACTTGAGGTCATTACTCAAAATTGTACACGTGCAGTAAAAAAAATTGACAAACTTCAACTCCTTCTTTAGGTGACGTAAGTGTGTACTCTGTATTGTTTTCAATTTTATACCTATTTTTACAGCAGATTTTTTCTTGTGAGATGTTTTACTCTGGAAGAGAGTCACAGTGCTACAAGAGCTAGTGTACAGAATTAGAACAGTCTCTACATAGAAATTGTAGCTATGAGAGATCATTAAAAAATATGTTAATTAATTTGCCGGAAAGTTTTTTTGTTGTAGGATATTTTTTAAATGTGCTATGTATGCTATTCTCTGAGTTGGAGATGACTGCATCTAAGCAATGGCGACGATTCTAATAAACTTACACAGAATATCTTTACTGTAGTATGTAAGGTAAAGGTAAAGTGTCTATAACTAATATAACTATGGTCAAGATCTCAGCTTTGCGGCCAGCGTGTTAGGCGTGCCAATTCTTACTTGTGCTTTTAAGCCAGAATAACCAATATGGTACATACAACCTGTTGTCCTGATACTAGCATATGCAGGTTATGCATAAAAACAAAAATTCAGCTTCAGAGAAGAATCGCAACCTGCTATTTGTTGTTGGCATGATGAAGATGAGATGAAGATGAAGATGAAGATGAGATGATGAGATGATGATGATGTTGATGATGTGATGATGATGATGATAGACGATGACGGCGACCGATGCGGACGACTTGACGACGACGATGACGATTTCCTCGCCTGGTCCGGTTGGTGCTGGCTGTGCTGCTGCCTGCTGATTGCGTGATGCTATGCGAATGCTGGAGAGTGATGTTGAGATGTTGAAGTGAAGAGCAAAAGGGAACCAGAACCAGTACTGGCAAAAAGCAGAGAAAAGGAAGTGTAAGTGATGGGGGAAAATGAAAGTGGAGATGTCATCAGCGTAGAGATGAACTCCAATCTCTTCTCTGTCCCTGAGCAGTGGGGCAATCCTCTGTCTCTCTGCACTGATTGAAGGATTTCAGGCTATCCCTCGTCTTTGGGTTTTGAAAGACACGTCTGACTTTTTTTTCTTATCCCTTTGTTGTGGTTGTTTTGCTCATATTGCGTTAGTTTGATGAACTAGGCAGCACCTATTTTGAGAGGGAATGAGTGAGTGAGTGAGTTGAGTGAGTGAGTGTGTGATGTGAGTGAGTGTGTGTGTGTTTGTGTGTGTGTGTGTGTGTGTTTGGGTGGGTGGGTGGGTATGCATACCTATTCAACTCAGAGCGTCTCCAAATCGAAAACAAAAAACGTAACATTATAGCAACGAAAACAACACACTTAAAAAGTGGAAACATTTTTTTTGTGAAGAAATGTACAACTAAAAGAAAGTTATGCGCTGGTATTCTTCTGTCTTTCCTTATTGGAAAAATAATACATTGTGACTGATCTACATGTGCTGGTTATTCCAGAATATCTACCCTTAGGCCTCAGCCGACACATTCTATATTCTAACTGTAGAGCAGCTCATGAAAAAAATTCTTCTTAAAATACATCCCTGATGTCAAAATGTGGGTGCCTAATTTTATGGGTAAAACAAATCAAAAGTTGCATGCGCACAATCTGAGCAATGGTCAACGTGGAGCTCTAGTCAAGGAACAAACAGTAGAAAAAAAATCAAAACTCCAAAATCAAACATTTTAATATTAGGAAAATGGTGTCAACATATTACATTTCCTGGAGAGTAGACTGGAATTGCAGAAACTAAACAGGAAAAAAAATGTCCAGAGACAAAGAGAGAGATAGAACAAAAGGAGCGTTTTAGCACCGAACTTTCAGGAGCTGAAGATGCATTTTATCGGTAAAAGTCCCCCAATATCCCTGCGTGAGACAAACAGTGTGATACAAACAGTATATACGTATGTGTGCGCTTATCTGTCCGCATATATGTGCACTTCTATGTTATTGGAAAACTCACACACTTGAGATAAACGCACACATACAAAAATCCACACACTGAGTATGCTCCTTAAATGTGTATAAGCAAACGTGACTCTTTTTTCAGCAGAAAGCGATGACGAAGAAGACGGGAGAATCGGAGGAATCAGGACATGGATTTGATTTTGTGGGGGGGGGGGGGGGAGGAGGAAGGGGGGACTCTGAAATCTCATCAGGGTAGACTTGAACTCTAAACTGCCACTGACCCATCTAATCCTGGCTCTCTATCTATCTATTATTGACTGAAGAATCTTGGCGAATCCCGCACGTTTCATTTTGGAAAAAAAAAACCCAAACACGTCTGATTTTTTTAAGGGGAGGGGGGAGTCCTTACCCTAGCTCAAGATTTCAGCTCTGTGCATTTGCGTAATTGACTGGCAGGAGTCAATGCTGGAGAGAGAGAGAGAGAGAGAGAGAGAGAGAGAGAGAGAGAGAGAGAGAGAGAGAGAGAGAGAGAGAGAGAGAGAGAGTGAGAGAGATTTAATCTTTTATATCGAGGATAACAGAATAAGCAATTATGTGCTTTTTTCATCCGGTCCCCGTGTGTATGCAGTTTTTGTAAATATTGTCATCTGTTCCCACCGGCACACGATGGCCTACTCTTACGAAAAGCGGAACAGGATTTAACGTGTGCGCAAGATGTTCTGCGTGCGTTCGCACACGGGGCCTCGGTTTAAAGTCTCATCCGAAGGACTTTTGGGGAGAGTAGAGTCAGCACTGATGTTAACTCCAGGAGAATATCTCCTCGACGGGACTCGAACCCGGGTCGTCAAATTGCCAGCGCAATGTTCTGACCACTAGGCTATCGTCCACCCCCCCTCCCCCCCCCCCCGAAGATGAGAGAGAGAGGAGAGAGGAGAGAGAGAGAGAGAGAGAGAGAGAGAGAGAGAGAGAGAGAGAGAGAGAGAGGAGAAGAGAGAGAGAGAGAGAGAGAGAGAGAGGTAAGTGTGTGTGTGTGTATGTGTCTGTGTCTGTGTTTTTAATATATATCTATGTGTCTGCGTTTACCCGCGCACACAATCGTAAATGTTAACTGACTTTGTATGTAAACAGTGTGTAAATATGCACACAGCCACACGCATGCACACGGACACACACACACACACACACACACACACACACACACACACACACACAAACACACACACACACACACACACACACACACACACACACACACAACACACACACACATACACACACATTTCTCACCAATTTACCAAAACCAATTCCACCACTAACACCACCACCACAGCCACTTTTCTCACGCACTATGTGGGACTCTAAATCCTCCAAAATCCTTTGAAGAATGTGTTTAATGAACAGACAGACGGGGTTTACTGACAATTGGATCAGAGGAAGAATGGAGAGATTATTAGTCAGATGGGTAGGCAGACAGACAGACAGACCAATCTACCTCAGGCAGACATGTCTTTGTTTCTCATGACTGACTCAAAAGGAAACGTGGTGTCCACAGAACAATAGAGAAGCTGTGTCGATAGATTTTAAAACAGAGGACGGATAGCTCAGTGGTCAAGAGCGCTCGCTTTCCCCCAGACAATGTTAAGCAGCGTCGAGTTTGGTTACCAGTCTGATGGGTGACTGTTTGCGCGCTTTGGCTTCAGTACAGTTTCCCCCAGTTCCCCCAGCTGTAAATGGGTACCTGTCCTTTTTAGGGTCAGGGAAGGTAAAGCAGCGTGGGAGAGGAGATGGGCGCCGTCCTCAACATGCTGGCCCCTAAAGAAGCTGAGGTCTCTGATGCCTCTCTCCCCTACAACCACACAGGTTATGGGACACCTTTACGTTTACCTTTTACGGTCAAACTAAATGTTCTAAACTGGTATCGAATTGAAAAGCTTTTTTGTGTGTGAGAGACAGATAGACAGAGAAGCAAACAAACACACGGACAGAAACACAGAGAGTATCCAAGACCCTAGAACTTTCCTTTTATTATATCTTTACATTATGCCTGTGTATGTACATGATACATATCTCATGTGTATTTGCGAGGTTCATTGTACACACAACAAAGTTTTTTAGGTCAACTTTCCAAGAGAAATCTCATAACAATTACCATGGCATCTTTGATAGATCTAATGATAGATATCGGGTAGGTAAAGGTGTATCCTCTGTGTTCTATAATATCTGATACCCTATCACACTAGCTATGTTGGATATTGGATAAAACAGCATCGCAATTATATGATTTTATTATGTTTCTCGAATCAACAGCCAGCCCCTTTAAACTGTTCTAGTAGAAAAGGCGTCTTTCCATTACGCCACTACTACATTCACATTGCGTGTCTGGAAACGAACACAGCCTCCGAAATAGACTTAGCAAAGCCTCTTTTCACAAAAAAGAACAATTTATCAATTTCTTTATCGTACGATCAAGAGAAATTAAACTATGGATAAAAGTAAATACTCAGATACTGTTTTAAACTGCTTAAGGAAAACAGCCTTTTCTGTCATCTTCGTTCATCTCATGTCTAGCCCCCATCTTAATTTTATTCTGAAAATGTGTGTCACAATCTTCAAGATTTTTTCACAGATGATGTAAGGTAATGCAGGATTGCATGTAGATTGTTCTTCTAGATCCTGAAAAATGTGTCTTATAAGTATGCTTGGTTGCGATTGCAGTATTCGTTTTATGGCCTAGTGTTTGACACGTGGAAATGCTACATTTAAAAAACAAACAAATGGTGCCATACCACATGCGTATACATTTTCCCTAAACATATTAATTTAAGTCCCTAATCCTATATTGATTGTGCATACATATCTTTTTTTTGATTTATTAAACACAATAGCAAGATACGTTAAGCGGACACATATATTTTTAAATATCATTGTTCCAATTATAAGGCATACTGTATAACTACCGTATATATATTAAAAAAGCTACAAACACTTTTCATTTACCTTTGACAGATAAGTTTTAAAAAAATTCCATCAACATTCGTTGAACTGCTAATATTTCTACACATGAAAAGAAAAGAAATGAAATGTATTGATTATAGAAATAATGACCCCGCCCCCGCCCAACCCCCCGCTCCACACACACTCATTCATTCAAAAAAATAAACATTCACACTTGTCACCAACTGACCAACACCTATCCGGCAACTACCACCACATCCAATTTACTCACACACTACGTAAAACTCTAAATCCGTGAAAATCGTCTGAAAACAAGAGCGTAATGAACAGATAGAGAATCAGAACAAAAAGGGCGAGGTTGTTAGTCAGCTGGCAAGCAGACAGACAGGCAGGTAGACAGACCAATCTTCCTCAGGCCAGACATGTCTTTGTTCCCAGTGACCTGACACGAAAGGAAACGTGGGGTCCTTTATACGGTCCTGTGGATGTCTTGATAGTGTTTGAAATGGACTGCTGTCAGACTCAAGGTTTCCAACGGTGTTGGAGTGACATACACTTTTCTTTAATTAGTTTGAGAGAGAGAGAGAGAGAGAGAGAGAGAGAGAGAGAGAGAGAGAGAGAGAGAGAGAGAGAGAGGGGAGAGAGAGAGAGAGAGAGAGAGAGAGACGGAGAAGAGAGAGAGGCAAGGCAAGGCAAGGCAAGGCAAGGCAAGGCAAGCAAGGCAAGGCAAAATTCTTTTATTCGAGGATAATAGATAAGCACTCATGTGCTTTTTTACATCCAGTCCCGCCCTTTAGGGATAACATCAAGATAAAAGAGAGAGAGAGAGAGAGAGAGAGAGAGGAGAGAGAGAGAGAGAGAGAGAGAGAGAGAGAGAGGAGAGAGAGAGAGAGACAGACAGACAGACAGACAGACAGACAGACAGACAGACAGACGAAGACAGACAGACAGACAGAGACACAGAGAGAGAGAGAGAAGAGAGAGACAGAGACAGAGAGACTGAGATACAGAGACAGACAGACAGACAGACAGACAGACAGACAGACAGAGACAGAGAGACAGAGAGACACAGAGAGAGAGAGCATCAACGATATTAGATTTATCTTTAGAGGCTGTGTATGCATTGGAATAGCCATGCCTCCTGGTTACTCTCTCCATGGATAAAATCTGATACTACCATGGGATAATTATTATATAGATCAAACAAAGTGGGTAGGGTGAAGAGATGCCCTCACCACCTTAAAAGTCCCTGGCATCCTTCCACACAAGATCTAGTGAAAATGTAATGACAGGGCATTGACATTATTCAGATTAAATCTTTTCCTCCAAATAGCAACTATACCTCATGTTCTAAGAGAACACGTGTCTTATCATAAGGTTACCACTGTGCTCACACTGTGTTTCTGGAGTAAACAAGGCCATAGCAATGAACTAAATGGTGCTCTCTGCCCAACAACAAAATCGAAAAATTCCAAAGTTCAATTTTTAGTGTATGCAACAATGGAGTTAAACAAGGGACAACAGCAATAATTCTATGATAACGGTTTAAGCGGCAGTGCCTGCAGAGTGCTGTCAAATGCTGTCCCTCTATTACTGTTTGGCTGTGAGTGCAGTAGTGCTGTTAAGTGTTGGCATTTAGCAAAATATCATGCAACGTTTTACAAAAAATAACGATGCTGTATTGCATGTATGATATTTTTTCTTATTACTATTAAGTTTAACATTAATTTGACTGGAATGCAATATATTGTTTTATTACTTTTACCACAACTTGGTGGGTTTTATAAGCAGGCCCTTTATCATAGGGACACCCTTCTCACTGAAAAGTCCAAAATAAAAATAATGAATAGTGCTCTATGCATTATCAAAAACACTCAACAAAATTCACTCATAATTTCGTTGCTAGCATGTGGAGGTAGTACAGGGTTACATGTTTACCAGTAGCAGAAG
This sequence comes from Stramonita haemastoma, assembly GCA_030674155.1. Classification (NCBI taxonomy): domain Eukaryota; kingdom Metazoa; phylum Mollusca; class Gastropoda; order Neogastropoda; family Muricidae; genus Stramonita; species Stramonita haemastoma. Next base: position 49,587,724 of record CM060330.1, read on the forward strand.
AAGCCTCTGATCTAACTGCATATTTTCAATACACTGTAAATTTTGGTTGATTTAGCCAATTATTGTTAAAGATAAAAACCAAGACGATGACAACGTCAAAAGTTGCAACACACCACACACACACACACACACATCAACAATAGGACTGCTACCATCACCACACAACCACCACCACCACCACCACTAGCACTTTTGTCACACACTGTGTGAAGCCAAGCATCCTTGAAATGGTCTGAAGACTGATTGTAATGAACAGACGGACAAGAACTGTGGACAGAGGATCAGCAGAAGAATGGAGAGATCGTTAGTAAGCTGGTACAGACAGACAGACAGACAGACAGACAGACCAATCTACCTCAGACAGACATGTCTCTGTTTCTAACGAACCGATACAAAAGGAAACGTGAGGTCCTTAAAACACCTTGGAGGATGTCTCGATAGAGTTTGAAATTCACTGCTGCTGTCACACCAAGGTTTGAAACCAGTCTTGAAGTGAATTCTTGTGTGTGTGTGTGTGTGTGTGTGTGTGTGTGTGTGTGGTGCGTGCGTGCGTGCGTGTGTGCGTGCACATGTATGTACAATATGTTAAAAGAGAGAGCGTTGGGAAAATGGAGGCAAGAGAGAAGGCAACACCTGAAAAAAAATGATTAAGAGACATTGCCTCTTGCTCCATGTGTTTTAAACCATATTAATTCTTCAAATGATTAAGATCGACTTTTTTCTCAACTTGAATATTGCCTAGAACAAATCTGATTTATAACAAAGGATCGTTTCTTTGCATCAAACAAAAGTAAGGTGTGGTCACCCTCTGCACCTTTAAGTCTGAACGCCCCATCTCTCAAGATCTAGTGGTTGATTTATATAATTCTCTCTTATTCTTTTATATCGAGGATAACGGAAATAAGCACTCGTGTGCTTTTTTCATTCGGTCCCCATGTGTGTGTTGTTTTGTACTTTTGTCATTTGTTCCCACTGTCATACAATGGCCTTCTCTTTTAAAAAGCAGAACAGATTGTAACATGTGCTCAAGATGTTGTGTGTGTGGGCCTTGGTTTATAGTCTTATCCGAATGACTTTTGTGGGGAGGGAGTCTATACTGATGCTAACTCCGGGGAAATTTTCCCTTTGAACAGGGCAGATACCATGATGCTCATGTCTAACTGAAACTAACAGCCAGAAACATTGGCAAGATCCAGTACGCTACCGCTTCATCCCTGCTGCGTTTCCAGACACAAACAATGTCATGAAAATGAACTGAACAATATCCTCTGTCCATCATCAGAACGCAGAAATCCTGCAATCATTTTTGTGTGCGCCAGAGGAAGTTAAACTAGGGACAACAGCAATTATTATGGGATAATGGTTTGGGCTGCTGCGACAAACACATTTATTTGTAAAGTTCTTACTTTTTCTCTCTTTTCCAGCCTTCCTCAATCTTTCTTGAATAGCATGCACATGTTGTTATGTTCATTTATTTTGCCATATTTGTGCTATAAGCTGTACACATTTGTCGAATATCAGGTAAGATGACATACCTCTGCATGTAGAATATCTGTTTAATTTTGTCACATTTTCTTTCCTGACTGTACTGTGGGCTGTAAATGTAGGGCATTATTCTAGCTTACCATTTAAAAACACATTGTACAAGGGTTTACAATGCAAATCTTTTTTTGAATAAGCTTTTTTCCACTTACAACTCACGCAGTATAACGATTACAAACCTTTTTTTTGCAGTATCAAAGGCGAAAACAATGTATCAACTAGATAATCTTTGTCAGGTCTTGTTTTGTTGGGCTGTTAACATTGCATGCAGGGATTTTCTAACAAAGAGATTATGAAGAAGAAGCAGAAAGTTTTGTTTTAATGGAAGCACAGCAGAGTAGTAGCAGTAGCAGCAGCAGCACACAAACAAGTTAACCAACACAAACACCCACCTCCACCCCCTCACACACACTAACAAGCTGTGGCAGTGAAACAAAGATGAGCGACATTGGAGCAGCAAGGATAAAAAGTTCAAACAGGATAGGGCAGCAAAGAATTTGAAAAAAAAGAAAAGGAAACCCAAAACAAACAAAACCTTTGTATCTCAGCTGTTGTATGTCCAATAAAAAAATATATAAGCACTCTGCTAACTGTGCTGACAACGTAATCTTTGAGTGCATAGTAACGATATGTCCTAGCATTGTGCAGAAAAAAGTGTGACATATAGAAGGAAACCCTGTGCAACCCCAACTACGGAAGCAGAGACAACAGCAACATGTGTATAGAATTGTTATATGAATATTAAAGTGCCCTGCCGGCACTGCTGGTTACTTTGGGGCCTGTAAATTTGACAGTGGCATTGATGTTTGCTTGATGTGAAGTCCGTATCTTTTTGTAATTGTGGTTCATAGTTTTTTAAATATATTTTGTTTAAGCAGTGCCAACTTCAGATTATGCAGACAGATCTGTCGAATACCTTTGGGGGGTTGTGGTGTTGTTGTTATTGTTGTTGTTGTTGTTTTAGGGGTTCTTTTTATCTGAGAAAAAAGAAAAGAACTACCTGTACCTCCAACAATCATTAAAGGGTAAGGACTGTTTATTTGATTGAACTTTTTTGTCTTTTCAATAGCCCTTAGACTTGAGAATGTATTCTCTCTACCAAAACAGAATCCAACCTGCATTCGGCAATGACGATTATGTTCAAGTCAGAGAACTATTCATTTTGATGTAGGCACTGATTCACATGACTCACTAAGTTACTGACCAATTGATGGATTGACAAACCAACTGAACCAGCCAACCAACAAAAAACCTCAAACAGATAAACCTATCAAGCAGACCACTCAAAACAGTGACAGACTGATCAGGTAAGTGACTGACTAACCATATAAGTATAATTAGGGCCAAACAAGCCTGTAAGAAAATGCAGATATATGAGTGCATCTGTAAAAATTCTCGAGACTTATCTAACATTTTCAGCTAGCAACAGTGACCTCACATAACCAAGGCAGAAATGAATTTTGAGACTGCAACTGAAGCTGATGCTGGTTGTGTGCTAAAATATCCTGGTCTGTCATAAAAACGATACCTCTTCCTTAGTCACCTGGCTCTCAATCCATCTAAGAAGATGCACTAATGAAATGCCAAGTTGAAATATCTGTGTTTGTGGTGCTCATTGTACTGGCATAATGAACATATACTTTTTTTCTTTTTATGAACACTCAAACAGTAACTAGTTGTGTCTGTCACATGAGCAAAATTGCGTTGACCTGAGTTATATAATAGCTATTTATATGACATAAAAAGATATACTTTGAGCACTTTGTGCTAAATTAAAGGAACATTGTGCTGCTATTGGAATTGTCTTTTAAATAAGTTCCTTCCTTTAACTGTAAGTTGGTTTGTTTGTATACTTTCGGCTATTCTTACACCACTGTGAGTTGATGATTTTACTCTATCTTTTTTTGTAAATTCTTAGAGAACTTTAGATAAACTCTACTTTTATTTTGTTTGATCTTATCAATCTGAGAATGATGTTCCTTTATCTAAATTGTAGCAAAAAAGCAATGACATATTGCAGAAATGTGAAATGAACTGGGACACTTTGAGATTAACTCCCCAGAAGTCAGGCCCAAGGCTTCCACTTCAGCCTGAAGCATATCATATTACTGTACTGTGATTTGTCACTACACCAAATATGACATGTAGCCTATACTGCATAGTCATGTACTGGTTTGACTTGATACGTGCATAATGTATATTACAGTTTGTGTCATGTAGAGACTTTCGGTTCCATTTACACTGTGGTGGGGCCAGCCAGTGCAGATATGTGTTTTGATGTGTGTGTGGTGTGTGTGTGTGTGCGTGCGTGCGTACGTGCGTGCATGTGTGTGTGTGTGTGTGTGTGTGTGCGTGTTTTGTTGCATGCACATGCATATGAGTTTAACGCTAATGCTATGTGCATGAAAAGAGTGTGCATGTTTGTGACAAACTCATATATATGCCTACATGTATGTGCGCAGGCATCCATATGCCTACACCCACCTGATAATATATATATATATATATATATATATATATATATATATATATATATATAATATATATATATTTGACATGTGTGCATGCCTGTGTACCCCCCCCCCCACACACACACACACACAAACGCACCCCCCCCCCCAAACAAACACACACACACAGACAGACAGACAGACACACACAACACACACACACACACACACACACACACACACATATGGCTTGCATGCACGTAGAGTAAGACTATAGATCGTGGTAATATTGGAGAGGTGTGTTTGAGGTAATGAGAACAAGTGCAAGAAGGGAGCCAAATTAGTGCATGTAACGAAGGTAATCTAAATACGCACAATTGTTATGCATTGCTGTGTAGGTTTTATAAAAATCAGAATGGCTAATTTACACAGATATCCACAGATATCACAGACAGACAGACAGACAGACAGAGAAGACAGAGAGAAAGAGACAGAGAAGAGAGACAGATAGAGAGATGTGACAGAGACCAAGGGAACAGTGAATTTTCCTCAGCTTTCTTATTATATTCTGTGAAGATTTTTTTTCTGTCCCTACGATGCTTATTCCGATTTCCCCAGCTTTCTTATATTCTGTGAAGTATTATTTTTGTCCTGTGCTGTGCCCACGTCACACCGATTACATCTGACCTTCACCTTATACCCCACTGGGGTTAAAAACGTTCCCTGTCAGAGCTGATGATTCGTAATGCACGTGACACGTGGAAAATTGCTTTCTGTGTACTCACGAAAAGAGTTCAGCTACAACTTACAAGGCCTCTGCATTTCACTGTTGGTTGACAGCGACCTGATTCAAAATCGCTGCGGCAACTGGACAAGACGCATCGTCTTGCTCCTTGCCTGTTTTCACATGAAGCCTCAGGTAAGGTTTTCATTCTTTCATGACTCAAAATTTCGAATCCATGACTCGTTTGGAAATTAAGACTGGGAAATTGTTAATTTCATAGTTGGTTATATTATTTGAAATTGATAACCCAGAAAAAAAATAATTATGCAAAGAATTTGATTTTTAAAAAAGATTTCCAGAACAAAGTCATGCTATGCAAATTTCAAAGTTATGCAAGTTAATGGCGGGAAAACTTTCCGTCTGCCCCACACGCGCAGTTAGATCTCTATCTTAACTTTGTGCTGGAATAGTTGCAACGTTAACTGATATTTGCCCAGGTCATAACCACGAAGCTTCCCCCCCCCCCCCCCCCCCCCCTCCTGTGCTTTTTTACCCAATACTTTCAACAAAAAGCTTATGTACAGCATGCCCATCTTCCTGCCCCTCCCATAAGTACACTGTAAACGATACCAATAAGCATCTAGACAAACTTATTACACTCGTTGACCTTTTCCCCGTTTAATGGGAAAGGTAAGAGTTGATTTGAAATCTGTCCTCAAACTGCTGTTTGATTAAAAATATTTTAAAAACCTATACTTGTCTGTATCTGTTAATAAGCTCCACCCCCACCCCTGTATTTGTTAATAAGCTCCACCCCCCCTCCCCTCTTCCAAGGTAGTGTGCCGGTGCACTAGTAAGAGCCGTGTAAAACTGGTGAAAAGTTTTCGGCTAAAAGAAATCCAGAAAGGAAATAGAAGTGAAATAAGTGACATGATTCGTGTAAAATAAGCACAATTCAAATGTTTGCAATCGTATTGACGTGGCTTATTTTAGTTATGAAAGAAAAACACCATCATGGTAGGCCTAGTATTTGTCGCGATGGGTAAAAATTATAGCTCAGTGCAAATCGACCAAAGATGCAGAGGGCTACCTCCCTTGGTATGTTATATGAACTGGTGTGGTTAAGTGAAAAGACTTAGTAATTTTGTATGGCCAGGTTGTCTTTCAAATTTCAAGCAAGTTCTAAATAAAATGTGGTGCTTCCGACGCATACTTGCTTTAAATCGTATCATGGTAGGTAGTTGGTTTTTATTTAAAACATGCATTGTTGTTGTTGTTGTTGAACTTGGTTTTTTGAAGTTCGCGTTATTTTACACACGCACGCACGCACGCACACTACGCAGGCAAAGACTTTCGGATGAACTGTAAACCGAGCTCCGTGGGCGAACGCAAGCAGAACATCTTGCGCACACGTTAATTCGTTCTGCTTTTGGTAAGAGTAGGCCATTGTGTGCCAGTGGGAACATATATTTACAGAACTGCATACACACGGGGACTGGATGAAAAAAACACATGAGTGCTTATTCTATTATCCTCGATATAAAATTTTAAAAAATATAAATTTAAAAAAAACGCACGCACATACGCACGCACTCACGCACGCACGCACCGCTCGCGCGCACACACTCACACACACGCACACGCGCCACGCCACACACGCTCACACTGTATGTATATCTGCTGTTATAGGCCCGAACATCCCTTGTCCACCTTTGAAGTATAACGTTGCTCGAGCTGACCTTCTGATGTTCCATCTGAAATACCACCACCACCTCCGAACATCTTGTAAAAGGGCTGGCTTTTTCGACATTCAAAGTGAGTATTCTATGTAGGTCCGAAGAGTCTTTGGTTTGGTATTATTAGTGCAGTAAGTAGCATTTCATTCGCTTGAAAATGGAATTAAAAATATCTAGTTGACTAGTTTTATTGACTTAAGATAATTTTCGAGCAAAGAACATGTCGCTGTTGTGTAGTTCTCTTCATTAAGTTGTGTTATTTGGGGCAACAAGGCAACTAATTTCTGGGCTGGGTAGGGGAATATGAAAAGTTCAGGGTTGAAAAAAATGTAAATTCAAGCTTAGGTGGCCACATATATTTTTTCGCATAAATGCTACGGAAACATGTAAACAGAAATGAAATAATATAGCGTGACTTCTAAGAGTTGTAATGAGTTTGCATAGGTAGTTTGCAATAATGGAAGTAAAAGTAAAGATCATGCCTGTATTGAATCATCTTAGCGAAATTTTTGCTTGCATTTTTATATTTTGAAAATTCTTCCAATACCGGAGCCTCGAAACTGAAAAGAGTACAGTAATAGCTAACATATATGGCATGCACGCTTCGCATTCATGCAACATTCTCTCTCTCTTCTCTCTCTCTCCTCTCTCTCTCTCTCTCTCTCTCTCTCTCTCTCTCTCTCTCTCCTCTCTCTCTCTCTCTCTCTCTCTCTCTCCTCTGCTCGCTCGCTCGCTCGCTCGCTCGCTCGCTCGCTCTCCTCCTCGCTCGCTGCTCTCCCTCTCTCCCTCCCTCTCTCCCTCCCTCTCTCCCTCCCTCTCTCCTCTCTCTCCTTTCCTTCACACACCCATGCACACGCATACATGCACTCGCACGCGCGCGTGCGCACACTCACACAACACACACACGCACACACTCACGCAAGTGCACAAACATACACAAAATCAGCATATGCTGCATACATTCTTTGACTTTAATTACACATGGTCATATATCTATTACACATCTGTTTCTGTTTTCAGACATTTTCAATCAAGCTTGGACCTTCCAACTACAGATGTGCTGTGAGACACTGATGATAACTGAACCGGGTTGGGCCCTAGTTATTAAAAGACTGAGAATGGAGAATAAATTATATGATAATTTTCTTACGATCAGGGACATTATAATAGATCTTCGGCTGCAAAATGGGGATAGTTGTGCGGTGCTTTAGTTTTCGGAACGTCTGTTGTATGCTCCATGGTCCCAACACAGGCCTGAAGTACAGTTCTGCTAGATCTGTGGCATGATTAAGAATGGTTATATTCGCTTTTTCACCTGTCCAATAGTCCAAACGTTTGGATGCTGAGTATTTTGCAAACATCTTCCTCCCATTTCTTGTGGTACTCGGCTTCCCGTAATGTTGTTCCCGTCAAGGCTTGTCCACTGCGCTCTGTGATGTCGTCTTCCCATTGTCTTGTATGTCTGCTGCTTTGTCTCTCGTCTTGTATTGTTCCCGAGGTTGTATGTTCAGGTTAAAGATGTAAGGGCATTTCCGAAAGTGAGCATGCAACATGTCTTGCAAGCTCAAGAAAGAGGTAGGGATACAGTTTCACCTTTTATTTTTCTTCTGCTCTAATTAGATTTTGCCCCTGTAAGTTGTGTCAGGCTTGTCTTTCGTATGTGAGCCCCTTATCTTTTTTTTGTTTTTACTTCAACATCTTTACTTCATCCTATTTTTTCAACTCTTCCATCTTTACTTCAACCTATTTTTTCAATACTTCCACCTTTACTTCATCCTTTTTTTGACTCCTCTATCATTACTTCATCCCTTTTTTGTCAACTCTCCTATCTTTACTTCATCCTTTTTTTTTTTAACTCTTTCATCTTTACTTCATCCTATTTTTTTTAACTCTTTCATCTTTACTTCATCCTATTATTTTAACTCTTTCATCTTAACTTCATCCTATTTTTTTTACTCTTTCATCTTTACTCCATCCCATTTTTTTCAACTCTCACCTTTACTTATCCTATTTTTTCAACTCTCTATCTTTACTTCATCCTATTTTTTCACCTCTTCTACCATTACTTCATCCTATATTTCCACTCTTCTATCGTTACTAAATCCTATTTTTTCAACTCTTCTATCTTTACTTTATCCTGTTTTATCAACTCTTCTTTTTATTTGCTTCCCTATCACTATTTCAAAGTGAGTGCCCTGTCATTTGCCTTCAACCACTGGACACCAGACTTACGACTACGTGAGTGCTCCTCGCTAAAATAATGAAATAAAAAAGAATTAATTTAAACTTTAAAAGATAGAATGAACATAAAACACTGACCAAACCTCCCTACAAAAATAAACTACGACAAATCAAAATGAAAATGTTAATAATGAAATAAACTAAATAGAAAATAAAAAAACTATAAATACAATAAAGTTAAAAAATAAAAGAATAAACCAAATAAAAAAAAATAAAACTATAAATACAATAAAGTTTAAAAAATAGTAGTAAAACTTAGCCAAAATAAATCGGAATAAAACTAAAACCAAAGGGGGAGGGGAGGTCGGAGGAGAGCAGTTCTGGTGCCAGTGATTGTGGTGACATGACTCACGAAGGCTTTGAGACAGTGATCATTGGGGAATCTTACTCCCGTCACTTCCATTTCTAAATCATTTCATTGAAATCGTATCTAATTTCTATCCTTTAATCTTCACCTTCACCTGTCCTTTACTCTTGTAGATTATTTTACAACCAGCTTTTTCCACCCTTACTATCATCAGCATTTCATAGTGTCATTTCACTCAAGGCCTGTTCACTCATGTCTCCCTATCGTTTTTTCTTTTCCTGTCTGTCTTTGTTTCCCTTCTTGAATTCTTCCCTGTAAGAACGCCCTGTCCAGCCCAGATATGTGTGATGCGCCCATGCCACTTCAGTTTGCATTATGTTTTCAATGAAGTCGGAAGCTTTCCTTATGACCAAATGGCGTTTTAAATTTCGACTTTAACCTCCTTAGTTACGTGATCTCTGTAATAAATACAAAGATTGCTATTGCATTCATCTCCATTTCCTATGTCCTTTGTTCAATGTCTGCTCTTGTGGTCTGCTTCACTTGCATAAACACATAGACATGATCAGGGAAGGCATCCGGAAAGAAATTAAAGTTTGGTCATCGCAGCTATGGTCTGGGTTCTCCTGGAGAGTTTCAGATGTTTATCCTTCATCCGATACTTTAGCTCCAAGATACTTATAGCTATGGGAGGTCTGTTTTCTCCGTGTCTATGCTAATGTCAGTGTTGCTATGGCACTATTTGTCAATTGAGTTTTCTCTATGCTGATCTGCATACCGTATGCCAAAAAGGCTCCCAACAAGATGAATTACCAAGTTGATAAGCTCTTATTCTTCTCCTAGTTCGTTGATGTCGTCGGCTTTTGCGCTTAGTCTTGCACTGGAAGCTGCCTGTTCTATTTTGAGGATTTCCTCCTTTACAACTTGGGCCCTAGCTGGGTGGTTAGTCATGTGGATCATACAGCATGTTCTATGGCAGCCATCATAGTCGGCATTTTTTCAAAAAGGAAGGTAAGGCATATCGCAACGTGCTGTCCATGTTCATCTCTTCTGTCATTTGTTTTCGTTTTTGTTTTGTTTTAGTTCAGTTTGCTTTTGTCTGTTGACCAATGTTTCAAAGAAATATTTTTCATTGCACATGAAAAATTATCTAACACTTCATATTCTAACAATTGTCATTGTTTTAAAAGCTCTAATTTTCATTATCTAACTTCTTGTCTGTATTCTTACTCGTATACTATTTTCAACTTTCTCCTGTCTAGTCTTGGGTTCTGTTAGTGTAAATATTTTTTGTCTGTCCGTTGTCCCCATGTCTATGCTTTTAACCCTGTTTTAAACTTGTGATTTTCAAGTTTTACCAGGTACAATCGGAAGCAGTATAGGAGAGTCAAAAGTCGAACGTTGCGAGACACTGCTACAAGCTCATCAAAAGAAAACCGGGCGTCACTGATCTGAAGTGGTGATCTTCTCAGGACCTGCATTCTGAGCAGATTCCAAGTCTGTATTGGAGAATACCAACACCGTGATGTTACCACTGATGATGCAGCTGCTTACATGAAGTGGAACCAGACACTTTGCTACTGAAATCCAGGTAGAAAATCACTATTGTCATACTCTACCTTAGAAAGATGCCAGTCAATCTGAAAACGTGTAAGATATTTCTATATTGAAATAAAATAATGGGTTTAGAACTCTGACTCGGATTATCTCTGTTTACTACTGTTGATCGAAAACAAAATCAACACTGATAAAGTCGATGTATAGAAATGTTTTTGTGGGCTCTTAAAAAAATATCATTTTGCTACGGATGACATTTTAAAATAAACTGGTAAAGATACATTGCAACAGTGCTTGCGAGAAACAAAAAAACTTAAGCTTTTAAATGCAATGATACTAAATAATTCAGTTTGAACAAAGCTTAACTTTCGACCACAATTTTTTTTTGTTTCCAAGTTCGTTTAAATAAGTAATGTTTGAAATATCACCGTTAGGATTTCAAGAAATATTGTCAGATAGAGATGTCTGCTTTTGGGGAGAAATTTTTTCTACCATCTCCAGGGCCAGTGTTGAGATGGTCTAAGTCTGTTGAAATTTGGGTATGTCTCGGTCTCAATGTCTGTCTGTCTCTGTCTCTGTCAATCTCTCTCTGTCTCTCTGTCTCTCTGTCTGTCTGTCTCTCTGTCTCTGTCTGTGTCTCTGTCTCTGTCCTCTCTCTCCCTCTCTCTCTCTCTCTCTCCTCTCCTCTCTCTCTCTCTCTTTTCCTCTCTCTCTCTCCTCTCTCTCTCTCTCTCTCCCTTGCTCTTTCTCTCCTTCGTCCCTATCTTCTCTCTCACTCTCTTTACCCCCCCCCCCCCCCCCCCCCCCTCGCTCCTCCATCTCTCTCATTCTTTCCTCTGTCCCACACAGTAGAAAATGCCATTCATAACATTAACAGCGAGAGAGAGCTATAATAGAATGCACCCACAATTAGATCAAGCTAAGATTGCATATCAGCTTACAGCTCATGCATCCATCTTTAACTTGGCTAAATTTGAAGACAAAAGCATATCAATGAATTTTGTAAGATGAAAAATAAATCATTGGCTAGGTGTTACTTTAAGAACACCTGTTTTCAATTTTACTTTGAAGAGATAGAGCAAAAATCTCCGCAAATCTTTATTGCAAAAAAATAAAACCTTCTACAAAGCATCTATTTGGGTTTTGGGTGTCACTTTAAGATTTCAAAACATTCAAATTCAGCATAGCCTTTCGACCATTACCTAGTGCATTGCCCCAGAATTATACTTAGGCCTAGGCGACGCCATACCCCTACCATATGTTTATCTCTTTTTCCACTTTTATTCTCATCTCTGTTAATTGTTTTCAGGGACCTTCATACCAGTTACCAATACCTGGAGGCTGGAGTCGGCTGAAAGAAGTGACGTGGCCTGCAATTTGGAACACAGCCATGCTAAGGAGCTGGCGTGGCCTGCTTGGAATAAAGGTATGAACACTCAAACGTGTACCTTTTATTTTACAATTGCATTCAACATATAAATTGTCACAGTTGGCTATTTGACAGCATCACATTGCAAACATGAAAACCCCCTACTTTTTACACCATGATTTAAAGATCCACTCAAAATAGTTTTTAAAAGTGTTCAAGTTTTAGACTTTACTATAAGCCGCGATGCATAATTTCAAAGTATTTAGGCATCTGTGTAAACATCTGGCTAAATATTTACTGCAACGTTACTCGAAGATATGAGATATATAGACGATATCTAAGTCATCCCCAGGTTCATGATAGTCATATTCTTTCTAGACTTTTTTATTTTTTTTTTTTTAAAGATTTCAACATTTATTTACCAATTGCATTTTTTTTCTTTTATTGAAATGGATACCAACATTCTTCCTCTCCCTATAGGCCGCCTGTGATTCAAAGTCCTTAAAGTGTGGAAAAGGGGAGGGGGTGTGGCTGGAATCTTAGTAACTGAAAGTTGTATATAAACAGCAGGTTTTCCTCTTGGCTATATTTGTTTGGGGGGAGTTTAAAAAAGAGCTTAAACATTGGTGCTGATGCCTTTCTCCTGACAGCCCTTTGGATGAGACTGCAAACAAGGGTGGGTTGTGCACACACACACCACACACACACACATACAACTCCAGCCCACGCAAAACCTCATTTAACTATCATAAAAAAAATATGGCTGATGGCATGGATGGCACAAATATTACCTGGCATACATCCCACCTACAGATAGGGATTCTAATTCGCTTCACTGAGTTTCCATGACCAAGAATGTTTAAAAAATAATTTAGCATCTAAACTATTTTCCAAGAAAAAGAAGCAAAGAAATACAATCTGAAGTTTTGTTCTTGAATTTTCAGATCCTATTACGTGGAAGACTAGTTCATCAAGAAAACATCCAGTCGAGGACAAGGGACAGCCCCAACCTTCAAGGAGAAGACACGCTGTCATGAAGAGGAAACCCTTTGGACATTTTTGGCACTGTTGTTCGAGGGTATGCATCTTACACAGGAACATCTCTTGCACTAGGCGTTAGACATTGAAAAAACCTATTTTAATTATGTTTGACTTTGTGACGCTGTGTATTACCCAGAATGAGCGGGAAAATGGTGCAACAACAAAATATAAAAAAAACGGTCCTTGCCCCCCAAAAGTCGTATACAAAAATACAAAAAAAATTAGATGGTACTTTACAATATGCATGTAAATCAGCGTAGAGACTTTTAAGCTTTTTCTTTTACCTTTGGATATTTCAAAACTTTGATTTGTAGTTTTCATTTGAAAGATGGAGGTTGCCAGAATTACTGAGTAAACGGTAAATAATATATTTATTGTGCTTTATATTTTTTGTAAATGGATAGTAAAAATACAGTCACTGGAAAAAAATGCAATATAAAATAATTATTTATGTTTTATAATAAAATTTAATGCTTTTTTTTAGGGAATAACGAACAGTGTGACTGGAAAAAGGTGGCAAATATTTTTTTAATGTTATAATTATTTAAATGAGATCTGAAGAATTAGATTGTTGTATATGGGTTCTGAAGCTCTAAAGCAAATAATGACTTGAGCATTTTGAATAGAATTCTTTTTGGAAATATTTGGATTAAATGAATGCCTAAAATACACATTCCTAACATAACGTCCTTTTAAGATTTTGGAAAAAATAAATGTTGATTTCTTTTGAAATATCCCTTCTTTTTAATGATCCCCTAGTGGATGGGCAAAAAAGCGCTGGCAGTGACAAAATTATCTAATTAAGATTTTGGATTTATTGTAATTTTGTTTTTATCGAAGCCTTTTGTGTTTCTTCTTTTTGCTGTCTTGCTACTTTATTGTGAAAAGAATGTTTATCCTTTCACATAAAACATAGGCAATTATTTCTTTTCTTGAAAGTTTTTTTTTAAGATAATTTTGATTTAGTAATTGCAAAATGCTCTTGTCCTAGAGTGCCTTGTTGGAGTGGCAGTAATATCAGTTTATTTTACAAAACATCAAATCGAAAATGAAAAATCCCCCAATAAGCTGGCATTTTAACTGGTATAAACTGGCAATAGAATGTAGAAAGCTTTGTTTTTAGCAAAAAACAGTACAGGTGTTTGGGTAACGAGTTCCATAATTTCTGTGTTGTTGGGTAGCAAGTTTTGGAGACCTCAAAAATAGAAATAGGGAAAATAGTTTTTGATTATCCCTGAAATAAAATATGAAACTTAAAATATAAAAAGTTACCCCTTGAATAGTATCCTGTTCATAAGATTCTTTAAGTAAAACTCTTACTTGCTGATGTCCACATTTTAATCTGGCCCATTAGACTAAGCCAATGCAACATTTGAAAGAGGTTGTCTAGATATAGGTTTTGATGTTAATTTGGTAACAATTTACACATTTATAAACATTTTTAGCGTGAGAGAATTAGATGTTCGTTAATTATTTCTTTTGATTTCACGTCGTCTTACTTTTGGAGATATTAGACAAAGGGAGGGAGAAATGCAGGAGCAAAGCAGATGCTTGTGTGTGACTAAAAGTTTGTGTTTTGTGTGAAGTGTGTGTGTGTGTGTGTGTGTGTGTGTGTGTGTGTGTGTGTGTGTGTGTGTGTGTGTGTGTATTCAATACACAGGGTAGTTGTCAGGACAGATCAAGTAATAAAAAAGAAAGAAGGGATATGGGTGTTCAGAAGGTGACACTAGACGACTTTAAATTTTAAAGCACTCGGATATGAAAAGGGGGCTGGCTATCATGATTTTCTTAATGGTTAATTTTGGAGGCTCAGCGTTTGATAGACGCAATTGTTTAAAATGAATGAAAATCAACTTTAACAAAAATTGAAAAACTGGACACTGAAGTCCAATACAAATGTTTGCTGTTAAAGGTAACAAGTGATTCTTAAATAAAAATCTATACCATTATCAGCTTCGTACCATTGCGTCTAAAGCACATACCCTTTGTCTATGTGCTATTGTGTCCACATTTTTCTAATTATTCATACCAACCAGCTGACAACCCTTACCTGTTACTAATTCTTAACACTAACATTAACCATAACACTAACCTCAATTCCAATTATGGCCCCACATGTGGACACAAAAGGCAAGTAGATGAAAAAGGTATATGCTGACACAATGGCTAGGCATTTGTTCTGTGATGCACTCTTTTTCCAGGGTAATGGAATAAGCACACGTGCGAATTTTTTATATCTAGTCATTATGTGCATTCGGTTTGAAATATTTTTGTTCTTTCGAAAAGTGTAAGGGTTAAATTGAAAGCAATATATAATCGACTGAATTTGCACACAGGACCTGGTTCAGTCTATATTAAAAGGATTTGGGGGATGGAGTTTGGGTTGGCGGGAGAAGGGCGTTAGAATGTTAGGAAAACAAGTGCTAAGAGGGAGGTGTTTAAATGTTGGGGAGAAGGATGCTAAAGCGGATGGTGTTTACAATACTGTTATATATGATGGGAGAGGGTCCTTATGACCGGGATAAAATGCAAAGCAGTCAATATTTTGATGAGGTTCAGGAAAGGTGGAGGCATGAAGCATTCTAGAAAAGAAAAAATATAAAGTAGAGGATCTGTTTTAGAATGTATGACAGATTATCAGTTGCAGGAGGCGGATTTTAGGATAAAATGTTTTATTAAAAACAGAAGGGGATTGTACTTTTAAAATACATCATTCAATAATCTTGGGGTCTGGTACTAGGGATAGCTCTGTGGATCAGACCATCTCGATTTCCCCCAAGCTAAGGCTAAGCAGCATAGTGGTTGGATGGTTGTTGTGCATTTAGTCCATCGCCCATGTCTTAATAAGATAGTCCCCTAATTCACCCAATGTAAATAAGTACCTGACTCGGAAACAAGGAAGACAAAATCACAGGCAAAGTATGGTCGCCTCCCTTAATATGCTGTTCCCTAGAGAAACTGAGGTCACCAACACCTGGCTACCAATGACACAGAGAGGTTATGGAACACCTTTACCTTTAAGTGGGATATGGAAAGATGCATTACCGAAAAAGGGGTGTTATTTAAAAGGAGGGGTAGAAAGTTTGTTCATGTCAATGAGAACGAGTATGTGTGTGTTTGAAGAAAGACTTGTACTGTAGCCTAATCTATGGAATGATATAGAAAAGGTATTTGCCACCACCAGTTAATCTACATTGTGTATTAAAGTTACGTACACTCGTGTTGGGATTTGGGGCAGTGTAAGGAAAAATATCAGTTTACTGAAATATGAAAAAGTGTGTGTTAAAAACTTGATTTGCACTTGTAACCAACAGCTATTAAATAAATTATCACGGTTTTGTAAATGATAGAAGTGGATTAGGTATTCACATTTCACACTGAAATTACACACCTTGATTTATTTTTTCTGTGACCATTTTATTAAACAACCTTCCCTGTTATGGGTTGTTTTGGGTTAGTTTACAATTTTTAATCTAAAGCAACCATATTGCCTTTCCATTTATGTGTATAATATTTGTAGGTATTCTATCGGTGTCCTGTTACCTTATTTCTTTCTCGGCCTTGGTTTTGCCATAGGTCAGGGATATTCCCATCACCTAGGTTATAGCACTCACGGACCGTTGTTTATTACTTCTCAAAAAGCAGTCTTTGATTTTCATTGTCAGAGCAAAATTGATGTAAACACATCCGTTTTTTTGATCGGAGAAAACTTGTAAAAGAACGGTTTTAAGATCCCACATTATATTAAAAACAAGATCTGATAAAGACAGAGGTTAACAATATTAACAAAATAGATGTAAGTAGGAGAAAGCTTGAAGCCCCCCAAAAATGTTTGGATGTACAGGCAAGACTTATGCCACATAATTACGTTGTTGTTGTCATAAGCTGCATTATTTCATAGTCTTTCCTTGCATTTTCCCAACCTTTGTATTATATTTGTCATATCTACTTTTGTGTCTGTTCACGCAAAATAATGGAAGCTTATCTTAAATATCTGTAATCTTGATTTGTGATGAGCTGGACATTAATATATTGTAACATAGTCATTGTGCCAATACAATGTGGTACATGCTTTGTTTTTTCGTGCATTCGCTTTGTTTGCTCTCTTGAAACTTGGTTAATAAACATAGAAAATATTTTAGCATGTAGATGGTTTTTTAAAACTGTTCGTAAACTGTTTGCAAGCAGTTGTGCGTATTTTTTGGGCAAAGTCTTTTTGCAAACTTAATCGCGTTGTTGAAGCAGTAATAAAACTGTATTCCAGGAAAGATAGATGATATCAGGTAGACTTGTACTTAAAGATAATACGTTTCCCTGCTAATTTCCCTACACATTAAATACTTTGACATAAATTGATAGCATTCAGTGGAAAATGTTTGTGTACAAATACCATTATTACTCAACTTATATAAGAGGGTGAAGAAGTTTTGTTAATGCTTTGTTCTTTAAATTGTTGATGGTAAATTCGGGTATTGTCGACTACTGTGTTCACCATTATAGACAAGATTATTGTTTAAACAGTTTTACATGGTTGCTGTTCATGTGATTTGAGATTTAAGATCCAAAATAGTTTGCCTTTTAAGGTCCTTACATTATTAACACAACAAAATTTATTTTCTGCCCAAAAGTGATGGCACTATAAAAAGAAACATGTGCATTCTACTTTTTTCTCTCTTTTCTCAAAAATTATTTTCATATTTCAATATGTGCTTAATGTCATCTGTGATTATATCTCTTATCTGTATAATCTTACGTTCTTTGTCTTTTGGTTTTACACTTTAAAAACAAATTGTTTCTGAGCTCGTCATATAAGACAGTTATCAAATAATTTTATCATCTTCTATTTTGTTACAGTATTTACATTTTCTGTCCTCTATGGGCATATTTGGTGCCTCCCTGTCTCTATCATGTGTAGTTGTTCTGATTTCAAAGAGTAATTCTATTTTTTGTACAACAATATTTTTCATTGTATGTTTTCTATATGTACACAAAGGTAGTGAATATATGTAAATGAAATTGTACCACTTACCTGGTGAAAAGTATTGTACCCTTTCCTACTTCTTCTCTCCTCTCTCCTCTCTCTCCTCTCCTCTCTCTCTGATGAAGCTGTATTCATATCTATGTTTCAACTTTATTCTGAAAGTTGAATTATAGAGCTTGATAAATGTGCTAATCTCAATTTAATTAGTAGTAGTGTTTAAATATACTGTAGTTATCATTTGTGATACATTGCTGTCACAGAATTGATCATTACAATTATAAACTATTACCTTTATATGTGTAGATTCATTTAGCTATGTGAATTGATTTGTTGACTAGTTGTGATCCCCCCCCCTCTCTCTCTCTCTCTCTCTCTCTCTCTCTCTCTCTCTCTCTCTCTCTCTCTCTCTCTCTCCTCTCTCTCTCTCTCTCTCTCTCTCTCTCTCTTCTCTTTCTCTTAAAATCTACTTACAATGTAGTAATGTTCATTTTATGACTAATAAGAATTCAGAATTGTGTTACACTACAGGTCTCTCTTCTCTCTCTCTCTCTTCTCTCTCTCTCTCTCTCTCTCTCTCTCTCTCTTCTTCTCTCTCTCTCTCTTCTTGATGAAGGCTGTATCATATTTCACGCTTTCAATTGATCTGAAAGTGACTGTATGAGCTTAGTAAATCTATGTTTTAAGTTTAGCAAGCATATTTTATGTAATATTTAGTTATTCATTTTTTATGAATATATAGGCTATTCACAGACTTATTATACATACTATAAACTATTGTATTTTCTTTAGAATGTGTAAATGTTCCTTTTTATAACTATATTAGAATTTGATTTGTCACTAGTTAGTGATCTCTGTCTCTCTCTCTGTCTCTCTCTGTCTCTCTCTCTTCTCTCTCTGTCTCTCTCTCTCTCTGTCTCTCTCTCTTCTCTGTCGTCTCTGTCTGTCGTCTGTCTGTCTGTCTGTCTGTCTGTCTCGTCTCTTCTGTCTCTCTCTCTCTCTCTCTCTCTCTCTCTCTCTCTCTCTTCCTCTCTCTCTCTCTCCTCTCTCTCTCTCTCTCTCTCTCTCTTCTCCTCTCTCTCTCTCCTTCTCTCTCTCCTCTCCTCATCTCCTCTCTCTCTCTCTCTCTCTCTCTCTCTCTTCTCTCTCTCTCTCTCTCTCTTTCTCTCTTTCTCTCTCTCTCTCTCTATCTCTGTCTATCTCTACTTTTCTCCTGTTGATACTGTTTTGCATGTATTTTATGTTTTTTTTCTCTTTTCTGTTACCATCCATATTGAGAAATGTTTTATTCATTATTTTTATACTATTTAATAACCACGTGTCGAATGTAATTTTTGAGAACTTTTAAACTAATGATCTTATCTAGTAGGCTGAATAACTATGTCCACCATGATTATGAATGGCTATAAATTGATTATATCATATTGATTGTGGCATTAGAACATATACAATTGTCCCAAAATATGTGCCTTACAGCGGATAGATTCCACTTGTGTTCCGTTAAATGAATTTATTTATACCCGACATATTCCTTGAGTGAAGTTTATTGATGACATGCGCACGAACCTGTGTGTGTGTGTGTGTGTGTGTGTGTGTGTGTGTGTGTGTGTGTGTGTGTGTGTGTGTGTGTGTAACCTACGTGAAATAGTCTACAGTGCATTATCATCATTATTGTCACTATTATTATTACTGATTGTATTTTCTTTAGTTCCTTTTAGAGTTTATTTTGTCGTTGTATGTTGTAACAATGTTGTAGTAAATATTTTGGGTGGGGTTTTCTTGGTTGCTCGTTTGCTTGCTACTTCATTTCTGTTAGTAGTGTCTGTTTTTGTTGTAGTGGATTTTTGTTTTTTTGTTTTTATTTTTGTTGGTGGTGGTGGGTTTTTTTGTTTTTGTTCTTTTGTTGCTGTTTTTTTGGGGGAAGGGGTTTGGGGTTCTTTTTTTGTTTGTTTGTTTTTTGTTAGATAGATGGCTTGATGAAAAAATGCAAATTTATTGCTTACTCATTGTTGCATCTGGAAATGAAATTTTGATTTGCTTTGCTTTGCATTTGATTTGATATCATTAAATCGTGTCAGCTTTACGCAAAATTTACAAAATATTTTTAGATTTATGTTTCCATAGTTTATTAGATATGATTCCAGCTTGTATGGTAGCAAAATCATAAAATTGTTTTGCAAACTTTATTCTTGTAATTCCAGAATGTTTTATACACGGCCTCAAGCTTTCTTTGAACAGCATAGCTTTACCAATGAACATTAAGAGTTATCTGGTTTTCCCACATTGTTTAATTTGTGTAAAGAATGTGTTGTTTTTTTACTGTATTGATCCTTTATCAAATATATTTATTTGATAAAAAATTGTATACATTTATGATTTCATTCTGTTAAATAAAACCAAAATGATATCTTGTATATGATTTTATGCATTAGTGGAAATATTCCTAATTCACCCAAAGTGGGTAGTATCTAATGCCTTATTATGAATTCACAGTATTTGTCAACAAACTCTATGAGAATTTTCATACAGAAACTGATTTATTAATCGTGTCCTGACAATTCATTAATATAAAATTGTCTCCCCATGAAAAAAGGACAACTTCTTTTCCATTAAGACGGGATTAGTAATGAGTCAGAGCGCATTATTAATCTTTAAATGTTGTCCATGAACTGTTCTTTTAAAAGCGTACATACTTTGTTGCTATGTTTTTTTTCTAAATGACAACTAAATATTTGTAAGTTTCTGTTTTAATTACGTTACATGATCCCCACATCTAAAATGTATAGGAATTTTAAGTGATCTTGTAAATACTGTTACCCTGTTTTTTTGTTTT
Source organism: Stramonita haemastoma (assembly GCA_030674155.1). NCBI lineage: Eukaryota > Metazoa > Mollusca > Gastropoda > Neogastropoda > Muricidae > Stramonita > Stramonita haemastoma. Next base: position 49,608,502 of record CM060330.1, read on the forward strand.
TATCTTTAAACCCCAGTTCAAACTGTCTTCTTGCAGTTTATTCTGTTGTTATATATGGCGAATCTTTCTCGTCAATATATTGAAGTAATCGTTGACATATACATTAAATAATGTAGGACTAGTGTCTTTCCCTGATGCACCCCTCTGTTCACTATGATTTATCAGTGTGGATTCCTTGCAATTTTGTAACTACTGTTGTATTCAAATACATGTTTTTAATGACATTTTTTTTTTTTTTTTTTTTTTTACTGTTATCCTATTTTGTTTAGCTTTATAAGAAAACCCTCGAGCCACAAATTTTTGAAAGCTTTCTGAAAATCTACAAAGCACAAATAAAGTTAAGTTTTTAATTTGTGTATATTATCTTTTAGTAAAGTAGAGAGATATGATCCATTGTTCTGCATGTTTTCCGGAATCCAGCTTGTTCTTTGATAATACTATTGTAATTTCTGAATATTCCAATTTCTTTGAATTGTATTTGAATAATAAGTTTTCCAATAGTAATGTAATTCCTGTTTTCCGGGTTATATGTACATCCACTTTTATAGATTGGGATATTCACTCCTATTTTCCAATCATAAGGATAAAATAGACCCGTTTATAACACTAAAAATTGAAAATATGGGCCATTGTCTCTATAAGGCTAGGTGAAACTAGTTTAATCATTTTGCTTGTTATTCCATTTTCCCTGGTTATTTGCTATATTTGTCTTTGTTTTTATTTCCTCCATCGAAATTTGCTGATCTTGAGTAGGTTATCAGTTTTCAATTAAAATATTATTTGTATTTGCTTTTTCCGGTCTGGATTTTTTTTATTTCCCATAGTGTTTTATCACCATGATCTTCGCTTTATTTAATTTTTGTAAAGTTTACAATATCTCGAATTTTCCTAATGGCATGTAACTTCAATACTTAATTTTTGAAGACATTTTTTTATCCAAGTGTTATGTTTTTTTGTAAAGTATTTTTGTCGGAGTAAACTTACGTAGATTTCTATTCACTGCATTTAGTAAAGATTTCACTTTTTTCTCGCACTGGTACATTCCAGGTCAAACAATTTTTATAGCGTTTAATTCTTAAAGGTTTTGAACTTTCTGTCTTCAAGAGTTTTTTCTACTTTGATAGATATCAAACTGATTTGAAATTTGTTTACTTGTTTGTTGAATCAGATTGCTTTCTGATTTTTATTTGTTCTAATACTGCATTTATTTTAGTATTGTGTTAAAATTATGTAAGTGCATTGATGTAGTAGAATTGCCTTTTGAAATTGTTCTTGGAATTTTTATCTCGTACAAAAACTTTGTGGTGAATATTTAGTAATATAATCTGCCTGTGTATGTCATTTTGACAGACTTCTTACAAAAGTGTTTTGTCTATGCTTAGTATATCTATATCTAAATCGAGTGAAAAATGATCAAACTATTTCATTAGCTTTAAAAAAAAAACTCATAAAAAACAAACCTATAATAAAAAATGTGCATGAATAGCATACTGTGTTCAGAATGTTAAATTCATTTATAAACCTATAAAAAATGTTGCATGAAAGTATATTGCATTTAAAATGTTATTGCCAAATGACATAGTGATTATATTATTAAAATTGAGCTCGTGGCTTTGCAGTTTGGGTACTCAAATCTGGTTAGGCCTTCCCCCTCGACTTGCATATGTTTAATCTTTTTCGTAAATGTTTCGATCAAATGAAAATAGTCCACAATACTACAGCCTTGATTTTGAAAACATGTAAACTTGCCTTTTAAATCTCCTAATGTTTGCTCATTCAAAATCTTCAATTAATTTTTTTTTAATAGAAATAATAATTAGCTAATAGTCTTCCTTTTTTCTGTACATATCTACCCATTGAACATATTTGATAACATTGGTTATACTTATTTGCTTTATTCAGATAAACAAACGTTGTCATAGATCTATTTCTGTGAAATTAGCCTGTCTCCCAATTGATCGTTTGTGGATGGTAGACTGTGGGTATTTTACTATAGTTGTATAATATTGCCTGATATTGTTAATGTTTGCAGTGAATTTATTTTAAAATTTTGCTTAAGGAACATTTGCCCAGCTTGTGCATATTTACTTCACCCCTTTGAGAGACATGGGTTTGTTGTGGGGTTTCTCTTCTACAATAGGGCCGCTTGACTCCCCCCTTTGTGCATAAACGGTAGGCATAATAATATTGCTAAACGTATGGAACTTTTCCATATTTTTCGTTCCAAATTATAACTGCCCATTCTTGAATGAATGGTATGGTTCATTTTGTGATAGGTTCTTGTAATTTGATTTATAAGGACATTTGGATTGAAAGACGTATTTGTATGATTGAAATTTCAAGCTTTTTTCTGGGCATTTCTATAATTTATTATTGTCATTAACCAAAACAATGCCCTTGTTTTCCATATTTAAAATAAAGGCTGATATATATATATATATATATATATATATATATATATATTATATATATATATATATATATATATTGTGTTGTGTGTGTGTGTGTGTGTGTGTGTTGTGTGTGTGTTGTGTGTATATATATATATATATGTATATATGTATATACATAATAATGGTGTGTATGTGTGTATATATATATATAGCTTCATGTTTGTATATTTGATTATTGTAAACATCCTGAAAGACATAGTTTACATCTTGGTCTTAACATATCATTTGTGTATGCAATTCCTTGACAATAGTTGATTTTCTTGTATTGATATGCGTTTCATAGTAAATGCCCTTTATTTTGTTTGCTGCCTCCCCTCCCCCTCCTTTTGCCTAGTTCTGTTTTTCATGGTCAAACCATGAAATAGTCCGTTAAGTCTGATATATTTTCAAGTGATTTTGCAGAATGTGGAGTAGGGTTGGGTAGCCGACTCGCAGCTAAAACATTTTTTGATAGGAATTTTCAGAATGACTTGAAGCATATTGGCAAAACTGTATGAATTTAATACCGATATAAGCATTGCTTGTTGTACTTGCGTATCAATCTATGTTGTTCTGAACTGATAAAAATGTTGAAGCCATTATGCACAAGTCGTGAGACCATGAATAAAACAAAAACAAAATACCAAGGCCTATGTTCCAAGTTTTCTGTTATGAATGACTGAATGTGTGTTTACACGTATAGCGTATGTGTACAAGATCTTGGGTGCATATGCATCTATCTGCACTTTACCGATCTCCTCTCTCTGTCTCTGTCTCTCTGTCTCTTCTCTCTTCTCTCCTCTCTCTCTCTCTCTCTCTCTCTCTCTCTCTCTCTCTCTCTCTCTCTCTCTCTCTCTCTCTCTCTCTCTCTCTCTAGGCATCGTGTGCCGTGGAACAGTGACATTACAAACTGCATACACACGGGACTGGATGTAAAAAAGCACTAGAGTGTTATCCCATTATCCTCGTATAAAAGAATAAATCAAATCAAATCAATCTCTTCCCCCCCTCTCTCTCTCTCTCTCCACTATTTGTGTCCGTCTCACTCAACTACCTATTCATACATGCACAGGTAATATTACTGGTAAATCACATTTTTGACGCATTCAGATCAGCATTACTTTGTCAGAAGCGTACGCATGTGCAAGATATTTTCGATTTTATAATATTCGGACACTCCAGACACGAATGCAAATGTGGTTTTCCCTAAGTTTGGACTTAAAACCAAATGTTTATCACTTGAAAATATATCAGCAGACTTATGGAAACGGAGTCCACGGACAATTAATGTCGGTGTTGCTATTCAAAATGTATTTTGATAGTCTACTTTGGTGTCAAAATGACAAGTCAATAAGAAAACTGCTGGGAATAGATGTTTGCCTATTCATTATAGAAAATAAATCGGCATTGGCATTTAACAAGTAACATAATGCCTTTAAAAGCACTCGATGTCGGCTTTCATACCATACATAACCTAAGATTTTCTCCTTCATTTTCCATTTCTCAACTGCCCCTGCCTTCAACGTCTACCTGCCAAAGTGTTACTTTAGAAGTGTGTGTGTGTGTGGTGCGCGGGTGTGTGTGTGTGTGTGTGTGTGTGTGTGTGTGTGTGTCGGTGCGTGCGCGTGCGTGTGTGTGACATTCAAATTTTCCAAAAATACAAATTGTTGGATTGCTTGTGTATTGTATGGGTCGAATGCAAGCGCTTTGATTTGTTTTCACAATGATATAGCGCTATATGAATTCCATTTTATTAGTATTATTATTATGTTACACACATTTTTGCGGAAAAAACTGTCTGTATTATGACCTTTAAGGGAATGTGACGTTAATGCGATTTTTTTGATTCAAGCTAATTTAATATTCGTTAATTCCATGTACTTCTGTGAGTGTAAGGTATAGAAAGGCTATATGCACTGGAATTAAAGTTAAGCGCTTTATTTAATTTTTATGCGAGCTGTGAAAAAATGTTAGGGGATTTAGCTTGGCTACGTTTAATAAAGCACCTTTTTCTTTGCATTTTATGCGAAATGCTGACAACACGTTCGAAGATTTGTAATGACTGTATTTACTAAAAGGCAGAAATAATCATATCTATTTATCTATCTACATATCTCTCTTCTATCTCTCTCTCTCTCTCTCTCTCTCTCTCTCTCTCTCTCTCTCTCTCTCTCTCTCTCTCTCTCTTCTCTCTCTCTCTCTTCTCTCTCTTCTCTGTATTTATATATTATACTTTATATATTATATATATTATATTTATATTATATATATATATATATATGTAATATGCGATTCACATAAAGCAAAAAAAAGACCGGAACACTGCAATACACACACTCACACCAGCACTACAAACAGCACCCTATTAAGTGCACATCCTACGAAAACTGATGCTTCTATCAAGTTTTTTGCAGAATCCCCATTTCAAAATAATGCAAAGTACCATAATCCAGTATAATAGCAATTTGTAACTGAATTTGTGGTGTAAGGGGTCCACACTCTCTCTGTCTGTCTGTCTGTCTGTCTGTCTGTCTGTCTGTCTCTGTCTGTCTGTCTGTCTGTCTTCTCTTCTGTCTCTTCTCTCTCTTCTCTCTCTCTCCTCTCTCTCTCTCTCTCTCTCTCTCTCTCTCTCTCTCCTCTCTCTCTCTCTCTCTCACACACACACACACACACACACAACAACACACTATCAACACACACACAGCACCGCACACACACACACGCGCCGCACACACACACACACACACACACACACACACACCACCACACACACACCCACACCACACACACCACACACACACACGTCTACGCGTATTGTAAGAAACCGAAACCGAACATCCTTGAAATCGTCTGAAGACTTGATTGTAATGAACAGACAGACGAGAACTGTGGACAGTGGATCAGAAGAAGAATGGGGAGATCGTTAGTCAGCTGGGTAGACAGACAGACAGACAGACAGACAGACAGACGGACAGAAGACCAATCTACCTCAGAAAGCATGTCTCGGTTTCTGACGAACCGATACAAAAGGAAACGTGAGGTCCTTAACACATGTGGAGGATGTCTCGATAGAGTTTGAATCTTACAGCTCTAGTTGAATTCGAGGGTTTTAACAGGTGTTGTAGGGGCCTCCTTTATTTAAGAGAGAGAGAGGAGAGGAGAGAGAGAGAGAGAGAGAGAGAGAGAGAGAGAGAGAGAGAGAGAGAGAGAGAGAGAGAGAGAGAGAGAGAGGAGAGAGAGGAGAGAGAGAGAGAGAGAGGAGAGAGAGAGAGGAGGGAGGGAGATGAGATTGATGATTGATGATTGATTGATTGATTTGATTGGTTTATTGATTGGTTCTATTATATCGACGATAATGGAATAAACATTCTTGTGCTTTTTTACATCCAGTCCCCGTTGTGTATGAAGTATGCAGGTGTTGTAGGAGCCTCCTTTATTTAAGAGAGAGAGAGAGAGAGAGAGAGAGAGAGAGAGAGAGAGAGAGAGAGAGAGAGAGAGAGAGGAGAGAGAGAGAGAGAGAGGAGAGAGAGAGACAGCAGACAGACAGACAGACAGACAGACAGAGAAGACAGAAGACAGAGACAGAGACAGAAGAGAGACAGAGACAGAGAGGCAGATACAGAGAGACAGTAAGACAGAGAGAGAGAGCAATTCAAAACGTTTCAGAGTCAGGTGTTTAACCAGTTCTGTGGACTGTGGGTCTTTACATATATTTTGTTTTCTCCTGTTTTTCTAAAAAAAATCCTTACATGATTAGGTTTTTTTTAACGGTTATGAAAAGAGAAAAGATGGTGGATTTTTATGAATGATTGTCTGCTTGATAGAATTAGAGAAATATACGAAAAATGGTATATTCTCAATCTTGAAGACTGCGTCGTTCTGTTATACAAGATGTGGTAGAAATATGACCATTTTTAAAATCCCATTTTGACGGACTTCACTAGCAGCAAAATCACTTAATCTGTCAATCTCCGAAGTCGGATCCCCGCTACCTTTTTCTTTTCCTGTCTGGAAATGTATTCGTTTCCCTATCAGGATGACTTTTTTTTCCTACATAACTTTGCCAGGGACAACTCTCTTGTTGTCGTGGGTTCTATGGTGTGCGCTAAATAATTTTGTGTAACACACAGGACCTCGGTTTCTCTTCTCATCCGAAAGACTAGCACCCAGACCACCAATTTTGGTATAACGGATGGGAGGAAATTTAGGCCGCGACGGGTTTCAAATCACCGCACATACCGACCCTTTTCGCTTTCTAGGCAGGCGCATTACTTCTAGACCACCGAGTCACAACATAGTGTCTTACCATTACGCTACAACCGCTACATGTATGTTGCGTTTCTGGAAACAAACAAGGCCAGGAAAACGAACTGAACAAGGCTTTCTGCCCATCAACAGAACAAAGGAGTCCCCCGGTTCATTATTGTGTGCGCCACAGGAGTTAAACTACGGACAACAACAATTATTCCTGGATAATGTTTGAAATTGCTGTGATTTAGCAAACGCGACGTTTTGTGTGTGTGTGTGTTTCATTCACTTTTTTATCCTCTATCTCGTTTGCTGTTTCTTGAATAGCATGCAAATGTTGTCCCGGCCTTTTAATCACTCTGACAAATTTGCAGCCATAAGCTTTATGATTCTGTCGCAGATGAGGTAAGATGATGAAGTTTCGTTCGGAAGAGATCTTTCTCGATCCTGTCAAATGTTGTTTCCCGCCGAATTCTTAATTTTGCTGTGACAGCAATATTTTTTTGTTGATGTTGCATTGAAATTCAACACAACAGGCGGACAGGATAGCCTAGTGGTTAGAGTTGAAAGCTTGTGATTTGAAAGCTTAGTTTGAGCCACCATCAAGCCACAGGTTTGAGGGTTTTAATGCCTAGACATCATGGGTTTTAATGCCTAACATCATGGTTTTAATCCTAGAATCAAAAGTGAGTCCACTCCACCAAAAGTTCTATGGATGAGACTTTAAACCGAGGTCCTTTCTGCATTTGCTCGCAGAACATCTGTCGCTCTCATGACAACTCGTTCTGCTCTTCCGATGAGTAGGTCATTGGTGCCCTAGGAAAGAAACAGACAATACTTAAATTATAAAAAAAACCGACGCATACACACATATGTCTGTTTAGACACCATCCTTGAAGGTCGGAATGTGGCTACCTGAACGGTAGGGGGAAAATGGATGCATATGCAAAATGTTACAATTTTTAAGCTGTTAAGTCTATATGCAGAATACAATCCCCTAGTTCATCTAGCTGTAGAAAGTTACGGCAGCGAGGGAGAGGAGACACACAAACAGTATGCTGGCCCTTGGAGAAGCTGAGGTCTCTGACACCTCGCTTCCCAACGACCAAATAAGTTGTTGTACACCTTTCACTTTCTTAAAGTTTGTCTGGTTTGTATTTTTTTGTTCTTGTTCTTTCTAATATTCCTTTATCTTGTTCTTGCTGCTGTTAATTGTTTGTGGTGTCATTGTTGTTGTTCGTGTTGTTGTTGTTGTTGTTGTTGTGCTGTTGTTGTTCTTCTTGTTCTTCTTCTTGTTCTCCTCCTCCTTCCCTCCTCCTCCTCCTCCTCCTCCTTCTTGTTCTTGTTCTTCTTCCTTCTTCTTCTTCTTCTTCTTCTTCTTCTTCTTCTTCTTGCTCTCTTCTTCTTCTTCTTCTTCTTCTTCTTCTTCTTCTTCTTCTTCTTCTTCTTCTTCTTCTTCTTCTTCTTCTTCTTTTCTTCTTCTTCTTCTTCTTCTTCTTCTTCTTCTTCTTCTTCTTCTTCTTCTTCTTCCTTCCTTCTCTTCTTCTTCTTCTTCTTCTTCTTCTTCTTCTTCTTCTTCTTTTCTTCTTCTTCTTCTTCTTCTTCTTCTTCTTCTCTTCTGCTATCCAGTATTACTACCCCCAGACGTGCTGGCCCCCAATAAGGCACACTTTGTCTCTAACAGAGAGAGCTACTTAGCAATGATGGTTGGTCGATTATTCTCTATATCGTACAGCTCCGCTGGGACTATCATAATCATCAAATGAGAAAGACCAGTATTACTGCAGTCTTGGTAGTCTTCGTGATGATTGTGATATAGTGCATAGCTTGCGTCATGGATATTACCCATGTCATCCATACTATCACAAATAGCTGGCCTAGTTTTTGCATCAAAGGTGAATAGTTGTTTTTTTCCTTTCAGTATAAGATATTTTTCCTTCACACGGGAGAATTCAATTAACAGTCACTTTTTTAGTATGAAAGGGATTAGTTTTCAGCCTTCTTATTTTCTGGTAAGCTGTAGAGAGCTTAATTGTTATTGCATGCAACAATGTCATGAATGAATATAGGAAAAAGAAAAAGAAACACAGTCTAATAGCGTCATTAGGTGGAGGGTGTCTAGTGTATGAGTGTGTAGTAGTAAGATCATCGTTTCATTTCATTAATTTGTACGCTAACCAGTCGAGGATATCTTCGTATTGGTCAAATGGTCAGACAGCAACCCGTGAGGAATGGAGGGAACTGGTTGTCAAGTCTTCGGGGGTGCCCCCACGGTCGTCAGACTACTGGAAAAAGATAGATATATAGATAGATAGATACATGCATACACAAGTGTGCGTGTGCTCTTATTTCTTTGGGTTCTCGGCTACAACACCATTATCCACCGATAGACTTTATGGATGCGCTCTTTCGCCCATCTTTAAGGCATCTGCATTCCGAGTTCGGGATATGTGTTTAATTGTCTGCGTTCTTTTTCCCCATCCACTCGCATATCTGTTGATAGCAGGTTTCGCCCGCAAGCCTGCAAACAGGTCTTATTTTTTATAACTCATTTTTTGTTGAGTGAAATTGTGTTAAAAGAGAAACACTCATTAACATACATACATACATACATACATACATACATACATACATACATACATACATACATACATACATACATACATACATACATACTAATACAACATCACACACAAGCACACACACAAACACAAACACACACACAAACAACACACACACACACACACACACAACACAACACCACACACAACACAACACACACACACACACACACACACACACACACACACACACACACACACACACACACACACACACACACACACACACACACACACACACACATACACACACAAACACACACACAACACACACATACACTACACAAACACACAACACACAAACACACACACAACACACACACACACACACACACACACACACACAAAACACACACACCACACAACACACACACACACACACACACACAAACAACACATCTTCCTTCATCCTCCTACTCGGAACCCCACTTTCAAACTATGCGCCAACAACTCAACAGTGGATGGGTTGAAGAGAGTGCCAGAGAAGTGGGGAGATGGCGGGGAGCTGGGGGGTGATGAAGGAAAGATGGAGCACCGCAAGTGCTTCAATGACAGAGTCTGGTGTCCGTCTGACAACGTTCTAGATGGGAAGATGGTGTAAAGACAGATGGCTCGGATGATGGTACGTGAAGGAAGATGAATCAGATGATATTTATCTACTTTATTATTCATTCTTTTTCTTTCGAGGGTATTTGAATAAGCACGCATGCGCGTTTTGTTTACATCCAGTCCCTGTGTGTATGCAGTTAATATAAATGTTGTAATCCGTTCCTACCGCCACTCATTAGCCTACTCTTTTCTAATGCGGAACGCGACTTAAAGTGTGCGCTAGATGTTAATTCTTTTTTCGCACATGGTACGTGGGTTTATCGTCTTAACTGAAGGATGCTGCTAACTTGAAGGCGTCTGAATCAGAGAGAGCTACGTGAATACATCTAAGCCAGATGATGCAGCATACGGACAGATGGATGGAATGATGCAGCGTACAACCAGATGATTACGTTTATGAATATTGTGTGAAAACAGATGTCTCAGATCCTGGTGCGTGAAGACAGATGGATCAGATTTGTTTTTAGCATGAAGAGAAATGAATCAGATGAATGTATGATGAATCAATGTAGCCTAAAGACGTTGAACATGATGATGTTGCATTATGTCAGATGAATCAGGGGATGTTGCTTGAGGACAGATGAATCAGATGCTGCTGCATAAAGAGAGATGAATCAGATGCTGCTGCATAAAGAGAGATGAATCAGATGCTGTTGCATAAAGAGAGATGAATCAGATGCTGCTGCATAAAGAGAGATGAATCAGATGCTGCTGCATAAAGAGAGATGAATCAGATGATGTTGCATAACGAGAGATGAATCACATGATATTGCATAAAAAACAGACAGGTCAGATGGCGTCGCATAAAGGTAGAGGAATCAGACGATTACCGCGCGAAGACGAATTAATCAGATGATTCTCAATCTTTCAGATGAGACAATAAACCGAGGTACCGTGTGCTACACATCATTATTCAGCGCACGTAAAAGAAACCACGGCAACAAGAGAGTTGTCTCTGGCAAAATTCTGTTTAAAATAGCAACTCTGATAAGGCACAAAATAATGTAGTTGCATATAAGAAAAAAAAACTGGTGGCGCTGCGCTTGTGGCCGCGCTCTGCCCTGGGAGAGCAGCCCGAATTTCACGCAGAAAAATCTGCTGTGGCAAAGTGGTTAAAAATAAATAAAAAAACAAATTCTGCATGAGGACAGATGAATAAGATGATGTTGCACGAAGAAAGTTGAATCAGATGATGTTGCGCGAAGATAAATGAATCCGATGATGTTGCATGATTAGAGACGAATCAGATAATGATGCACGAAGATAGATGAATCAGATGATGTTGCGCGAAGATAAATGAATCCGATGATGTTGCATGATTAGAGACGAATCAGATAATGATGCACGAAGATAGATGAATCAGATGATGTTGCGCGAAGATAAATGAATCCGATGATGTTGCATGCAGACAGAATTGATAAATAAGGTGCTGCTACTTCAGGACAGATGACGACAGAAAATGTTGCTTGATGATGTGTGACAAAGTTCTCTTGGGGCAACGAAGTGTTTTCAATAATTATTGTCACAATCGTTTGCACCCCTTTATGTGTGTGTGTGTGTGTGTGTGTGTGTGTGTGTGTGTGTGTGTGTGTGTGTGTGTGTGTGTGTGTGTGTGTGTGTGTGTGTGTGTGTGTTGTCTGTCTGTCTGTCTGTCTGTCTGTCTGTGTCTGTCTGTGTCTGTGTCTGTGTCTGTGTCTGTGTCTGTGTGTGTACAATACCACAAACTCACCTGGAATCCACAGCAAGGACCAGTCCACGGAACATGAAAAAGAACACAAAAAAGATCAATTAAATAAATTTAAAAATCTATGACAAGGAAATAAATTAACAACAACGACCCCTCCCTCCCCTAAAGACCACTTCCTCATGTACATTTTTTTTGCGCAAATTTTCCAGCGCTATGTCTTAAAGAAATACTTTTCGGAAAAATAAACAAAAAATAGAACAATACCAGAAAGTTAACCAAACATTTACCCCTAAAATAAATCACTCAAAGAAATACAAGGCAAAAGCTCGAGAGAAAAAAAAAGTTTCTGACTAAGAACGTATCAAGAAGTTAAATTAATTTAACTTTTCGGGGCAGAAACACAAAGTGAGACTTAAAGTAAAAGGCAATCATTGTATCTGTCATATCCAACAATACCTGAGGGAAATCTCAGGAATTGGGATATTATTTTGTGCGAACACTGATACATTCTTTCGGTCCTGTACTGCCTTTGTCTTTGCCTATCTCCATGTTTCACGCACACACACAGACACAGACAGACCCAGACAGACATACGCACACACATGCACCCACATGTGCGCGCGCACGCACGTATGCTCGCATGTACGGACGCACCCACAAACACACATATAGACACACGAACGCGCGTACACACACACGTATGCACGCATGCATGTCTGCACTCACTCACTCACACACACAGACACACACACAGACACACACATAGACACAAACACAGACACAGACACAGACACAGACGGACACAAACAGACACACACACACACACACACACACACACACACACACACACACACACACACACACACACACACACACACACACACATACACGCGCGCGCGCGCGCGCGCACACACACACATTAATCAGCTGAAAATGGGGTTTCAACTGAATTACAGCAAATGCATTAAATAGCTATTACAGTAAAAGCACAAGCTGTTCATTGAATTATAGACTGCGCCAGAAGCTATGATGAAGTTACCGGCCTACCGCAAATTGCTTGTCCTGAGCTATGACTAAAGTCAAGACCTTTCTAATGCATCTTACGTATTCTGTCAAGATTATATTAACAAAATAATGTATATATCATTTTTGATAGTGTTTTTTTCGCTATGCATGTTAATTTTAATTAGGTAATTAAATGAAAACGTTGGTGCATGATGATACAACTTTTGTTCAGTGACTGACTTGCTTGTTCATAATTTCATGATGTATAGTGCATGTTTAGTTAAGAAAAAAAACCCCAGTCATATCTTTTGGTATAAAAATGGAAAGAAGTTACATGATTGATATCGCATTGAGCTAAATATGTGTGACCGATACTGAGATTATGATGATTTTGCCATCTGTGTTTGGAACACACACTATTTGTTTTACACTGGTTTATTTTCATTTAACATTTTTATGCCGAGTTTTGTCGTTATACTGTTGGATAAACTTTGATGGTATCAAAATATGTATGTTTTTCTTCTCCATACTGTACTGCAACAGAAACAACTAATAATTAGACTGTCTTGCAGCAGCAATTTATCAAATAATACATAGACTTAGTCTGTCATAAGCAACAGCTCAAATCTGTTTATTCAATTGACATATGAACCAGAAGGCTTAGACTGTCATAATAGCAACATCAGAAGTGTTCTTTTCATTACAGACTGAACCAGAGTCAGATTTTCAGAATAGCAACATGCAGAAGGTGTTCTTCGATTACAGACTGAGCAGAAGCCTCAGATTTTCAGAATAGCAACAGCACAAGATGTTCATTCTACACAGACTGAGCAGAAGCCATGAAGAGGTTACCATGCTACCACAAGTGCCCTTAGCTATGAACAAATCCAAAAGTTTCTCACGATACACCCTCTATACTCTACCAGGATGTTGTCAAAAACTGTACTCGATATGATTTTTTAAAATCATAAATGTATATTCCTAGCTAGTTTTGTTAACTAAATAGGTAGTTTTTGTAAAAGAGGATTACACTAACGTTGCATGATTGATTTGAATGCTAGCAATTGTATAATTACATTGCATGTTCAATTAAAAAGATTAATTTGATGAATTTTGATGAAAAAATAAAAAAAGGCAGAGAGCTGAAAATGTCTACAAAGCAAAGAATCAATACAACATTGGGAACAAAAATTAGGACTTCAAACATACACAGTTAGTTTTATTTCTTTTTTATTGATACAACCTTTGTTGTTGTATTTACATCGTTATCATACTCTATTCGTGTTTTTTTTCTATCAAACTTAATGGTTTTCTGTTCACCGGCTAGAACTGAGAGTTTCACCAACGTTGAGA
>CM060330.1:49627456-49644956 GCA_030674155.1 Stramonita haemastoma
CACTCTTCATCTGTAAAGATTCATCAAATGCAGCAATTTAAAATGTCCATTTCCATAGAGATTTTGAAGTGCGCTGAAGCATCCTCTAAGACACTTATATTTCGATTTCAGGATCTATGCCATCATAATTTGATCATCCAGGTAAAATCGATGGCCATCTATAGAAAATTATTCTGTCATTTGTGGGAGATGTGTTTTTCTTGTTCCCGTCCTCTTTTTACTTAGTGTTTCCTTTTTGTTGCTAGTTCTTTTTTCTGTTTTTCTGTTTTTCAGTTTTAAGTTTTATTCCTTTTTTGTGCGTCTCTTGCAATGATTTATTCTTTTAGTCCTTTTTATCTTTCAGTTATTTTTATTCACTACATATTTAGCTATTGCTACTTTGCTTTCTTTAAAAAAAAAAAAGATATTTGTATTTTTAAGAGTTTCTTTGGGAGGGATAGCTCAGTGGTCAGAGCACTTACATTCCCCAAATTAAGTTTAGGTAGCATCGAGTGTGGTTACCAAGTGGATGGGCGACCGATTCCGCGCCTTGGCTTCAATGCAGTCACCCAATTCACCCAGGTATAAATGGATACCAGCCCTCTTTATGGTCAGGGAAAGTAAAGCAGCGAGGGAGAAGAGACGGGTGCTGCCCTCAATATGCTGGCACCTGGAGACGCTGAGGTCTCTGATGCCTCGCTCCCCTACAACCACCTAGGTTATGGGACATATTTACCCTTTTAACAGTTTCTTGAGTGTGTAGTTCTGCTCTACCCTCTCTGTTTTCTTTCTCGTTTTGTTCCTTTTGTTAGGCGTTTCTCAGTTTAACACACTCTGAGCCATCTACATATGAACGATATCTTAGTTCACTCACTCACTCAGTCCCATGTCCCAAAGGACGTGGGGGGACATGAGAGAAGACGCAACAGAGATCTTTTTCCATGCTTCACGATCCTGTGTGGCTAGTAGGAGGTGTTGCAGGGGTTGGGCGGTCCAGTCTTTGATGTTGTCAACCCATGATTTCTTTTGGCGGCCTCTTCTTCTCTTGCCCTCGACTGTTCCTTGCAGGATGGTTTTTGCTAGGGTGTTGTGTCTTGTGGTGTGACCAAACCACATCAGCTTTCTCCTCTTTATGGTGGAGAGCAAAGGCTCTTGGGGCCCACACGCTTTTTGATTTCTTCTTTCACATAGTTGTTGTTACCATGTCTGTAGATCGATGTCTGGAGGCACTGAATCAGTTTATAGAACAGAAACAAAGTCTTAAATTCTGTTTGAACTTGAACTTTTCCTCCATTCACATATTGGAGTGGTGTTAAGGGTACTAGTTTTTCGAATGGGATAACAATAATAACAATAATTATTTTGTGAGTAAGACAAATTTCACGGCACGTGAAAGAGATACATTGTAAAAAGTGTTGTTTAGTCAACTTCTGTAAAAGAAAAAAAAATAAGGAAAACAAACAAATAGTAACACACAAAAAACACACACAAACACACAAACACACACACTTACCATACAAACACATACATACAAACACACACACACACAACAAACACATACACACAAACACACACTACACACACAAACACACACAAACACACCACACACAAACACACACACACAAATCACACACACAACACACACACACACACACACACACACACACACACACACACACACACACACACACACACACACACACACACACACCACCACACACACCACACACTCACCACCACCACCGAAAAAGGATGTAACAAAGTAGAAGCTACTTCAAACTCCTTGAAGGAAAACGAAAAGCCAATTCACTTTTGAAGCAAAGACGCAAACAAAACCAGAGCCAGCAAAACACATCTGTCTTTCTATACAGCCCGTACACGTGGGAAATCTGAGAAATTGAATTACTGTTTTCGTACAAATGAAGGTCTCTCTGTCTCTCTCTTTATCCTGTCTTCTGTCTCTTTCTGTTTCTCTGTCACTGTATCTCCTGTCTTCTGTTTCTGTCTGTTTCTTCTGTGATTTCTATGTCTCTTTCTTCTCTCTTTCTGTCTCTGTGTCTCTTCTCTTTCTGTACTGTCTCTCTCTCTCTCTCTTTTTTTTCTCTCTCTCTCTCTCTAAATCTCTCTCTCTCTAAATCTCTCTCTTCCTGATCAGGGCAAGGGCCAGATGAAAAAAATTATGTAATACTCTGTAACGCTTAAAAGATAGGGATTATTCATTCATTCATTCATTCATTCATTCATTCATTCTATTCATTCATATTCATTATTCATTCTATATTCATTCATTCATTCATTCATTCATTCATATTGTCTCTCCATTTTTTCCCCCTACCCTTATCATATCCAACTGCTCATGATAACAAAGCTTAAGAGCAGATTTATTTTGTTATGTATATTTAAAGCTAAGTATTTGTAGATGGAGTGTACGTTTCGAGGTTTTTTGGGTTTTTTTGCTGCCTCGTCTTCTGTAACGTCCTCGTACTGCTGTTCCCACGCCGCTCATTTCAGTCTCCCCGCCGCCACAGCCACACCCTGATTCGTTGTGTCTCATCCTCGAGATCGGCAATCCACAGGGAGCACATCAATATTAGGCCGCCGTGGGGCCACCAGCCAGAGGGGCCCTGCACTTCTGCTGAGTCACTTTGGTGGTGTTCAGTGGTTCCTGTTCTGATCTAACATACGCAGGATAACCACCTACTAAGCCCCCTACTAACGACAGTATTAGCTCAGTCGCGGAGCCAGACTGAGTGAGTCACCCATCTGAGGTGGCGACCACCACAAAGTCCCTCCAACGATCGTCTCCCCGCGAACCTCCAACCCCAAAGGCTTTGACACAAACTCACCACAGGCACAGAAGCGTATGGGGAAACCGAATCTGAGGTCACCATGAGTCCAGAGCAACGGGAGCTATCGAATCAGAGGCAATTTGTATTATTGCATGATGATTAATGGTGATGGGAATGATGTAATGATGCTGCTGTGGAAGTGCATCCGCTTTGAGACTACTTGACAGGGTTGTACTCTACGCTTACTGTCATAATATATCCCGGCGTCAACCAGGCCCGAGAGATACAGACACCTGCAGTGTTGCTCAGGTAATTAGAGCAACACTCTCAAATTTGCATCTGTAAAGTGGATGAGGCTCAACTGTGTGGTCCCATCTCCCCACTGAGCCCACAGCACACTCACTCTGGGTAGGAGCCGGTCGGAGGGATATTATTTTAGTTTGACCTCTCTGCTAGAAGCTCCAAGATTTAGCAACGGTCAGGTTTGCATATGCAATCTTGTTCGCCCACCATACAAGTCTCTGTATTCCTACTTCCAGGATGTTTGCTGGGTATGTTTGTGTTTCCATAGCCCTCATGAAGACTGAGTA
Organism: Stramonita haemastoma; assembly: GCA_030674155.1. Lineage (NCBI taxonomy): Eukaryota > Metazoa > Mollusca > Gastropoda > Neogastropoda > Muricidae > Stramonita > Stramonita haemastoma. The sequence goes on from CM060330.1 coordinate 49,630,815, forward strand.
AATTACAGGATCTTTAATGTGCATAATTTAATCTTCTACATGTCTCTGTACACAAAGGGAATTAAGGCACTGGCAGGTTGCATTTGAAGTCGACCTGGGAGTTCTTAATCCCATCACCCACCCTGAATTCACCAGACGCTGCCGAGATTCGATCTCGCGGCTTCATGGACCTAAAAGATCGAAAATTGCACGGTCTTACCCTCTCGGGCTTAAAGCCCGTCGAGTGTATGGTTTGAGTCTCACTGTGTTTACTAAACTTGCAAACAGCGAGGTATAACTTGATGGCATCTTCAAACAAACATGGGATTGGTGAAATAGCTGTGTCTCCTCCTTACATACAGTATTCATCACCAGCCTTCAAAAATTATCTGGAGATACAATTTTGATAAGGGAACGGAATTGCTAAGTGGTTAGAGCACTCGCTTTCCCCAAGTCAAAGTTAAGCATAATCGAGCGTGGTTATCAGTTGGATAGCTGACCGTTTGCGAGCTTGGCTTCAGTACAGTTCCTCAGTTCAACAGCTGTAAATGGATACCTGCCCTCTTTAAGGTCAGGGAAGGTAAAGCAGCGAGGGAGAAAAGATGGGCGCCACTCTCAACATGCTGGCCCCTAGAGAAGCTGAGGTTTCTGAAACCTCGCTCCTCTGTGAACATATAGGTATGGGACAATTTTACCTGTTTATTGTACAATGTTTGAATGGTACAGGTATCAAACCAATCGAAGCCATCATCCTTAGAAGTAGATATGAGCTTTTTCTAATTTATTCGATGTATACGGCCAACTCTGTTTTTCGTAAAGAAATTTGCAGTGTAAACATCCGTGTTCATTATGTGTAGTTGCAGACTGTCGATTTTTTTCTCTTTTGATTCCTTTACCCAGAAAGAGAAACGTAACATATATTTGTTTTCAAAAACCTACTTTGTTTCTCCAAACAACAAGAGCAAGAAAATAAAACAGGACACAAAAACACAAAAATACGGAAACTAATTTAACAAACACTTCCCCTACTTCCAAATTTAGCACACAAACACCAGAATAATGGCCCAAGCCAACCCAAAAACAATCAGACAGACCCATAATATCTCAAAATCACAAAGCAAAAATATCAAAACTCATTACACTAAACCCAAATACTCAGCAGTAATCATTTTGTTTCTGAAGCCGAAGTTAATCTGCCTAAATGGCGTGGGTACTTGAAAACAAAACTAAAAACACAGCCATACACGCACATTTCTCGACCAGAGTGTTTACATACACAGATCTATAGTGAGTCTGAGCTGTAAGAGAGAATGTATGTAACTAAGTGATCCCAAAGGTGGGTAGGCTAAAAAACACCTAACAAAATGTTGCTTTCTTTCAGTTGAAAACTGCTGGCAAACTGTTGAAAATACATACGTTAAAGCCGACTATTCACCAGCAATCATTTTTTTCTCTACAACGGCACTAAGTCTACGTAATTGGCTGGGAATTAGAAGAAAAAAAACAGCCATGCACGCACACTTCTCGTCCATCGAATCTATATAGTTGACTATTAACTGAGAGAAGAGAGAGAGAGAGAGAGGAGAAGAGAGAGAGAGAGAGAGAGAGAGAGAGAGAGAGAGAGAGAGAGAGAGAGAGGAGAGAGAGAGAGAGAGAGAGAGAGAAGACAGACAGACAGACAGACAGACAGACAGACAGACAGACAGACAGACAGACAGACAGACAGACAGACAGACAGACAGACAGACAGACAGACAGACAGACAGGACAGACAGACAGACAGAGAGACAGAGATTGCATACTCCACGCAATCTCAACGGTATAAAATCAGACTGAGGAACACACAACAACGTTCTGCTGTCTTCCGGCTGGAAATAGCTCCCAACACGAACCAGGCTTTGCACTTGCTGTTCGGAAGCAGTCATTATCTGCACACTAAAGGAGGCCCGCACACAACTCTGCTAAAAGCCAATGTACCAAGCAATGCAGCACAAATTCTGTTTTCGGGCTATGAAGGCAGGAATACAGGCAACACAATGATCTTTGATCGTGGCATGTTGTACCAGAGCTTTGTATGAACGTTGAGCTAACCACTTACTAAGGAAGAGCCTTTATGGGCTGACTGTTTTTTTGGGGGTTAAAACTTCGGGAAATTTCTGTTACAGTTTAATAGCTTCCTGAAATTTTCATCTCAAATACTTTGACAAAATTTTGCTTTTTTTCTTTTGTGTATACGGTGCGAACGGAAACAACATTTACAAAGCTGCATATACACGGGGACTGGATGTAAAGAAAAATCTCGGGGTGCTCATTTCATTATTGTCGACATAAAAGAATAACAGAAAAATGTAATAAAATAAAACCTTGCTTTGCAATGTTATCTTCCCTTTTTGCTAGGTGTGTCTGTTTTGGGGCAGTGAGTTTTGTTGTTGTTGTTTTTATGATATAAATATTTTATAGACTTTGTTGGTTTCAATGAGTATCAAGTTGTTAAAAAAGAACTGTTCGTTTTTAATTACTTTTGTTGTGCTGATAAACTTTTATCCAGCTCAATTCATATGCAAATGCTCGCCAAGGGGTTCAAATATTTAAACTATGAATATTTCTCAACCTTTGTTTTATTAAAGCACAACAAATTCCTTTTAGTCTAAAAGTGTGGGTTGCACTTCAAAGACTTCCGCTCGAGTGTATGGGACAGATAATGCAATACGTTTTTACAGTCAGGTGAGAAAAGATGTCAACATCAACGATGCATTATATCTTTCCGTAGAAACATGTTCTCAATAAAGTCAAAATGGACCTGAAGATTATGAAAAAAAAACAAAACAAAAAAAAAACACACCGGTGATAATCGATATATTGAGAGCGAAATATACTGAAGGTAGGTTTTGGTATGAAGTTTAAAAAACAAAAATCGTTATTACAACGCGCGTGCGCATGCGCACGTGTGTGTGTGAGTGAGTGTGTGTATTTGTGTGTTTTGTGTGTGTGTGTGTGTGTGTGTGTGTGTGTGTGTGTGTGTGTGTGTGTGTGTGTGTGTGTGTGTGTTGTGTGCAAGTTTTTCATTGTGTTGTTTTTAAATATTCTTTTTTTTTCTTATTGATCTATTGCATTGTTATGTGATGTCGTTGTAAAAATATAGCCAAATAGGTTTGCTGAAAATTGGGTGGTTTGGTTCTTTGTATTTTGTAGGTGTGCGGTTTTTTCTTTTTGGTTGTTTTGTTTTTCCAGAGATAGTTTGATGAAAAAACCCAAATGACTTGATTACTTGTACTATCTGTAAATAACAGTTTGACTTGGGCTTAACTTACACACACACACACACACACACACCACACCACACACACACACACACACACAAACACACACACATACACACACACACACACGCACACGCACACGCACACTACAAAAAAACATACACACACTACACAACACAACACATACACACACACACACACACACACACACACACACACACACACACACCACACACACACACACACACACACCAACCACACACACACACAACACACAAGAACCACACCGATAAGAAAAAAGAAAACAACATAGAAACTACTTCAATCAAACTTCTTATTGAAAAATAGAAATTGGCCCATATTTTAAGCAAAGACGTGATCTATACATAAAATAACAGAACACATCACGTCTCCTTAAACCGCTCGTGCCCATGGGAAATATGGCAAATTGAATTATTGTTTTCGTACAAAGATTGAGACTCTGTTTCTGTCTGTCTGTCTGTCTGTGTCTGTTTCTCTGTCTGTCTCTGTCTGTCTGTCTCTCAAATCAGTTTTTTTTAATTATGTCTCTTATACCTTTCTGTTTCTGCTTGTCTGTCTGTCTCTGTCTTGGTCGGTCTGTCTTTCTATTTATTCATTGTCTCTTTCTCTCTCTCTCTGACTGTCTGTCTCGCGTTCTCAATCTCCATCTTTCGCACTCTCCTTCTTCTTGCCTTACTTTTTTTCTCCCCGCCTCGGCCTCTGTCTGTCTGTCTGTCTGTCTGTCTGTGTCTGTCGGTCTGTCGGTCGGTCGGTCGGTCGGTCGGTCGGTTGGTCGGTCGGTCTGTCTATCTGTCTGTTTGTCAGTCTGTCTGCCTGTCAGTCTGTCTGTCAGTCTATCTGTCTGTCAGTATGTATGTATGTCTGTCTGTGTAGCTGTCTCTGTCTCTCTCTGATTGTTATTCTTACATCCAGTTCCCGTGTGCCTGATTTAAAAATAAGTTAACATCCATTCCTACTGTTGACAAAGCGACATAAAATCAAACCAACTAAACCAGACCAGCAATTTCTGAGCTACTGACATATAAAAACTGCAAGTGAAAGAAAAGCAATCCGCTCTGTCTCAAACCAAACAAAACATAACATAGTTATTTTGAGTCTGTCTATGCACAACTTACCAACCTACCGACAAAAAGTATAGTCAAAAATAACAAAGGAAAGCCATTTTCACAGCAGCTAAAAAATTGCTAAACATAGACAACAGTTTGATTAGATGAATAGACCTGACTATTCAACAACTTTATTCGTGCTGCGCATCATTTGCTCCAGGATGAAAGAAAGCCACAACAGATGCAGCACTTCCGAATGTTGCCGTCATTATCTGCACGCTAAAAGGTGCTCCACACAATTCCCCCTAAAGTAGTTTTACAGAACAGAGTCCCATGTTCAACTTCGACCGACTGTGGTGGAAATTCTAAAGGCTCTCTCACCTAATGACTTTTACCTGCAGTTAACACAACTATTGCGTGACAGGACCGAGTAGAGTCGTTACTTTGGAAGACTGGTTTTAGTTGGGAAACTATTTTACATTTCCAGGCTTCCTTTCGTGATTAGGTTAATGAGCATTCGTAATAGTTATGTCAAAAAAGGGTTTGTGTTCCAGGCAAATTCTGTGACATTTAGATGTTTATTTGATTATGCAGTTAAACTTATTGGTCTGCAGACTCTTTGTTTTGCTTTCTCTGGGTCTGCCATCGGGTTATGTGGATGGTTCTGAATGGCTCTCTAGCTTGGCCCAAGCCAAAACCGTTGTTAAATCTCAATGTAGGCTAAATGCTTAAGCCTGCATTGCATGACTTTGGTTCTGCCATGTTCTGAAATTGTTGAGATTTTCTTTACTTTGTGCCTGAAAGCCTCTTACCTAACCAACTGTAGTCTCATGAAAAGAAAAATACCAATATCTGATGTCAGAATATAGCTAGCTACTTATGATTTCATGATAGTATTGTGTTTCTTGGATAGTTATGGAACTATGTTTCAAGAATAATTATAACATCACGTATCTATGATAATGAATAGGCATCAGTGTGCCTTTATTATTTTCACCTAGTCCCTGTAAACCTGCCCTGTTGCAATAAGATATCAGATACAACTGTCACCATCTGCAACATGTCTCTTACACAGTAGTCAACAGAGGGAGCTACACGCTCTTTCAGGAACAACAGCCACACTACAAGGTCTCTGCTCCTGTCTATGAGGGAACGGGATACCTTGGTGGTCAAAGTGATGCGCTGGTGATCTGTTGACACAGGTTCGAATCTCGTTCGAGAGAATTTTTCCTTTGGAGGTATAGCATCAGTGCTGACTCCACTCCCTACAAAAGTCCTTCGATTGAGACAATGAGCCGAGGTCCCGTGTGTAAACGCACGCAGTACATCTTCCGCACACATTAAAATCCGTTCCGCTTTTCGGAAGAGTAGGCCAGTGTGTGCCAGTGGGAATATATAACAAAATTTACAAAACATGCATACACACGGGGACAGGATGAAAAAGTACATGTGCTTATACCATTATTCTATAAATGAAAGAAAAATGTAAACAAAAAAGAAAATAATGATGCTGTTTCACTTGTCTCACCTGCACGTATCACTGAGTTTGATGTTAGCCTCCGCACTCAATCATATCGATATTGATCCTCTTTCTCCAATAAATTTTGCTCCGGTCTTTGCTAGCCCTGCTAACTTCATAGGTTCTCATACCATAGGATTTTCTGATATTTCCAAAGAGACAAGTTGGTGGCTTGTCTCTTGTATGTCTTTTTCCATGTGTCTTGCCTTAAGGACAATTTTTATAAGGTTTCTATCTTAGCGTTGTAGAACATGGCCGCACGATTGTATGTGATAGCAAAATAAATCAAACTAGGTCAGTAAAGATTCTTTGAATCGACAGCCTATCACCATCTTTTCAAGTACGATTGTACTTGATTACAAAATAAATCAAATTAGGTCAGTAAAGATTCTGTAAATCGACAGCCTATCACCATTTTTCAAAGTGTCAAATTAAAGGAATGTCTTCAGCGGAGTAAAGATGAACGATAGAATAAATGTAATAAGTGATAGTCGATAATTGTTGGAATGAAAATTAAAGATCATTGCCCATAATCATATGAAAAATAAAAAATTTGACGGTTAATAAACATATGAACAAGAAAAAAAGATCATTGTCAATATTCGTATAAGAGAAATATGGATGATTGTCCTAATCTTAATCGTATGAACGAGAAATAAAAATGATCTGTCAATATTCCTTTAAGAGAAAAATAAAGTTGGTTCTCAATATTCGTATAAAAGAAGATTACAGATGAGTGTCAATGATCGTATGAACAGAAATAAAAATGATTGTCAATATTTGTACCAAAGAGAAATAAATATGATTGTCGATGATCGTATGAAAGGGAAATGTAGATGAATGGTTAATAAACGTAATTTACAAGAACAACGAGTGTAAAACACTGTATGAATGAGAAATAAAGATAACTATTTAATAATCCTATAAACGCAAAAATATATGATGTCAATGATCGTATGAACGAGAAATAAAGATGATAATTACTAATGTATGCACGAAAAATAAAGATGATTTCCAATAATCATGTGGACAAGACATAAATATGATAATCGATAATCGTAGAACTCATGGTGAATAAAAAAAATCCTTATCGGATTGTTTAAATAATAATAATTATATAAATTATATAAAACAAACAAATATTAATACAGTAATAAAACTTGTGTTAGAGAAAGAAAGAAAACTCGGGAACTACCGAAAGATACAGAGAGAGACACAAAGAGGGACGGAGGGAGACAGAGATAAACAGAGAATGAGAGAGACAGACAGACAGAGAGACCTGTGGTGTGTGCGTGGGTGTGTGTGTGTGTGTGTGTGTGTGTGTGTGTGTGTGTGTGTGTGTGTGTGTGTGTGTGTGTGTGTTGTTTGTATGTGTTTGTGTGTCTGTGTGTCTGTGTCAGTCCGTCCGTCTGTCTTTCTGTCTGTGTCTGTGAAATTGATCGGATCAAATCTTCATGTACGGTAAATAAAGATTGATAAGTTGCAGCATTTCAAAATGTCCCTTTCTATGAATATTTGAAGAGCACTAAAGACCCGTTAAATAGACTTGCATGCCGTTGTCGTGATCTGTAATATGGCAATTTGATTACCTTTGAAAAAATATCCAACACAATAAATAGAAAGAAATGTTCTCTCTTTTTGATGATGAGTGTCCCTTGATTTCTTTTGTTCCTTGTGAAATTTTTTTCTGTCTTTTTTTCGAGTGCTCTATGGCATTCCTTTTATGTTAAAATTGTGTCTTTTTTTTAATCCTGAAGATTAACATGTGCAATATTACATTTTTTGTAGCCTTCTCGTCTTTTAAAGTTTAAAATTCAAAGCTTTTTGTTTTCGTTTTTTTCCAATAATTTGGTATCAGCTTAGCTAAGCTTAATTTTAGCTTAGAATTGATTTGTTATTACTCTCTTTGGATTTTAAGTTTGAATTAAATGATTATTGTGACTGAATGTCCTTAGCGTGTGTGTTGTGTGTGTGTGTGTGTGTGTGTGTGTGTGTGTGTGTGTGTGTGTGTGTGTGTGTGTGTGTGTGTGTGTGTGTGTGTTGTGTGTGTGTGTGTGTGTGTGTAAGTGTGTGTGCGTCTATATCTGTACAAGTTTGTGTGGCTCCGTGCACATACCTTTGTTTCTATGCCACCTTCAGGCTAAAAAATGACACAGCAAAGAAAAAAAAAAAGCAAAACAAACATGGCTGACCAGAGAGAAACAGGAAGCTATCATCAAGAGAAAGGAGCAATCTGATACACAATGGCAATCAAATCCAAGTAACAATTGCTTCTTCAGATTGAATATCTGGCTGTTCATTATCGATCTGAATGCCAGCCAATCATACCCTCATTTCTCCTATATCTATTTTAGAAAAAAAAAAAGAAATACCACCCTTTTTCAATATCCTTCCGTTTCTTGCATTTTATGTTCTATGTTGAAAGGCTGGGATTTGATATCTTTTTGTCCTGGCATGATTGCATAGAGACAGATAATTGCTCGCAGTGAAAAGACTGTAAAATGCATTGTGTTCGATCTGTCTGATCTTTTTGAGAACACAGGTATGGAGGTTTGGGAGGGGGGTGGGGGAAGGGGTATTTCTTTATTCTGTCAATCTCCACGTTATCTTTTTTGTTGTTTGTTTTGTAAGGATGTCTGTGTAAATGAATGAAAGAAAACAAACAAAAGAAAGGGAAAAAATAAAGAAAATGGACTTCATGAAAATTGAAAAAAAGATGATTTTAATGACAGCATTTTGAAGGCGAGTACATCTTTTCGATGTGTGCGTGTGTGGCTGTGGTGGTGGTGTGTGTGTGTGTGTGTGTGTGTGTGTGTGTGGTGTGTGTGTGGGTTGGGGTGCCTGTGTGCCTGTGTGCCTGTGTGAGTGTGTGTGTATGCATGCATGCGCGCTACGTGCGTGGTGTGTGTGTGCACATGCCGCGTGCACGCGCACACACACTGCACCACACAGACAGACAACAACACACAAAACTCTTCCCTCACACAGACAACACACACACACACACACAACACACACACACACACACACACACACACACCACACCACACTCTCTCTCTCTCTCTCTCTCTCTCTCTCTCTCTCTCTCTCTCTCTCTCTCTCTCCTTCTCTCCTCTCTCTCTCTCTCATCTCTCTTCACACACCACACACACACACACACACAACACACACACACACACACACACACACACACACACACACACACACACACACACACACACACACAACACACACAAAAGAGCAACGCATCTTTCCGTTCCTCTAGACTAGGTGATATGGTAGGTCTGGTGATTTATACACAGGTGTCAAACGTGAAAGATAAGGTTCAGGCTCTGTGCAATGGAGCAGCACAGATGATGCCATTGATTCCTGGCTGCACAGAGGATACAGAGGAACTGGAGCAAGGCATATTTATCAGCCCGATATCTAAGAGGAAGTGTGCTGTCCGCTTGCATCTTGTTTTTTTTTTCTTATGTTTTTGCAGAAGAAAAAAACATCCTTCATTTGTGGCCCTTTCTTTTCTTGCTCTCAAAGAGGCTGATAATTGGTGTGTTAAAGGAAAAGTTATTGAACAGTTCTGAAACAACTCTTATATTGCTTGTGGTATAAGGTGTATACTCTCCCTTGAAGGGGATTTGAACGCAGGTCAGCAGATAGAGGGCGTGATAGGCAACGCTCTAACCTGACCATCAGGCTAACCTGTCCCGTGCGTGTGTGTATGTCTGTGTGTTTGTGTGTTTGTGTGTGTGTGTGTGTGTGTGTGTGTGTGTGTGTGTGTGTGTGTGTGTGTTGTGTTGTGTGTGTGTTTGTGTGTGTGTGTATAGTGTGTGTGTGTGTGTAAGTGTGGTGTGTATGTTTGTATGTGTTATGTATGTGTGTGTATGTGTGTGTATGTTTGTGTGTCTGTGCGTGTGCTAATTATGTGTGTATGTGCATGCGTGCGTGTGCATGTGTGAGCGCGCGCGCGCAGGAGAGTAGGTGTGCACCTGAAAGTCTGCTAACCTGTATTTACTTGTGTCATTTGTCCTGGCATGCTCATGATGCATGTTTACGAGCTTGCATGCACACGTGAGTGCTTACACACATCTGTGCTTTCATGGTCCACTTGATGTTCAGACAAGGGCCAAATGGGAAAAACAGGGTTCAGATCTGTGCAGTGATGCTGCACTGATAACATTATTGATTTACCCACAGAATGGTTAGAATAACCCAAGCGATAAGTCTGATCTATTGTAAAGGTGTGCAGTGCGTATGATTACTCTTTTTTTTTAAAGTTTGGGACTGATAGCATAATCTGACAAAATTTGGCTATGTATTAATACCATAGCAGAACGAAGATCAATGAAGAATTCTAGGTAGACTAGCATAGCTATTTATTCGTATTGGTTACAAATATGTATGAATGTATTCCATAACCACCTTATCTGATTTTCGGCATCAAAGAAATGATATTGCAGGTTTTTGTAAAGTCTTTTGAAGGTGCAATCAAACTACTTGACCAACACTGCAGGTACCTTGTATCTCTCGGTCCCCGTTGAATATGGGACATGTTATGACAGAAAACGTAGTTTTCAACCCTGTCAAGTACTTTCCAAGTCACTTACACTTCCATTACAGCATCATTACATCATCCTCTTCGTCATTGATCGACATGCAATAAAAGAACATTGTCTCTGATTTTTGGCCCATGATTGCTCTAGTCTCATGGTGACCTCAAAATGTGGTTTCGCCAATACACTTCTGTGTCTGTAGTGATTTTGTGTCAGTCTTTGAGGCTGGAGGTTTACTCCAGTAGGTTGGTGGAGAATGTTGTGGTGTTGTCACCCCAGTTGGTGTTTCATCATTGGTTACGCGACTGAGCTATTACGTCAACATTAATGGTTTGGTAGGGAGTGTTCTGTCCTGTTGCTCAGAACAGGCAACAAAGAACACCACGAAAATGTCACAGCAGCAGGCAGGGCTACTCTGGCTGGTAGCCCCATGGCAGCCTCATATTGATATATACTATTATTTCTCTCAGTCTCTGCCTCTTCGTCTCGACAGTCTCAAGTTTCATGCTCATTGAAACTCGATCTTCTCATCTCATGCAGCTTCTCTTCTCTCTCGTCATTCTCTGTCGTCCTCGTGTCCGTGCCGTCCTTATCGTCTGTTATCTTCTCTCTCTCTACGTTCTTCGCTTCTCTCAATCCTGCATCCTCATAGCTTTCTCTCGTCTCATTTACTCAATCTTCTAACGTCTCACCTTCGTACGTCCAATATGTTTCTTCATGCTCTCATCTCTATAATTCCGTGTTACTCTTTTTTATTTTCTATATCTATCATAATTATTCTAAGGATATCTGGCGACCGTGATGGCACCCATGAAGACTTGTGCAACCAGTTCGTCTTTTCCTGTTCTTGGTTGCCTTTCGAGTTTTGTTTTGTTTTATGCCTTCCGTTTCATGGTTGTGTCTCGCATTCTTGACAGACACCTGTGGATCTGCTCCCTGGTGTGTTGAGACGATTGGACAAGTAATGGCTAGGGTTGAAATGCGCGTTGGTGTGACAAACGAATAGTTGCAGTCATGAAGAAGGAGCCAAAGAAAGTATCAATGTCGTAATGTCTATGTTCAGGTGTTAGTGGCATATTTGTGCTAATAACATTTGTAAGAAATGTGCCTCAATAATGGGCGCGTTGTAGTATCTTGGTGCGGTGTCGTTGCCTGCTTTAGCTTCAATAGTATGGGTGTGTGTGTTGCTGTGTAGGCTCGCGTTGTGTTGTAAGTATGGGCTTTTGATGCATTGTATGTATCGCGTTGTGTTTACGGTGACGTGTCGTCAGGAAACCTGCATGACTCGACAAGCGTTTGCTTGACGTATGTTTTGAATGCATGCATTATACAATACGTGCAACGGCACGTTAGTTTCTACAAATTCTGTTTATCCAACGGTAATAAAAATAAGAACCAACAATTACAAAGATGTCCATATCATTTGCAGCTATGCTTTACTGAATGCTGTTGATCACGAACATAATAAATAATGAAAAAACAAAATTACCTAGATTAACAAGTACTGTGATGAATTATTTGTCAATGTTGATCATATACCCTTTTATATTTATATAAATCACACTGACCCTTTTCTTAACCTCATAAAATCCACAGCTATCAACGTAGAAAAGCAATGAGGCATTATGACAGCCGATACCTATGATTTCTTTTCTATGGAACGAGATCCCTCTGATGCACCCAATAACCTGTTCCAATGTCTTGAACACTTAGTTTTGTCTGAATGTTACTGTAAAAATCGATGTGTTAAAACAATAACTGCCAAAATAATTTGAAAAACAACTTAAATGTGCTATATTCTTGTCGATACTACTAAAAAACGTATTTTTTTCTCATACCGTTTTAGCAAGATATTACTCCGTGAAAATGTTCATTTACTCACAAAAGTAACGAACGCAAAACAAGCTTGTGAACGGCATTGAAGTTTGTAAAATGTAAATAGGAATTGAATACCTTCATTGAAATTAGATCTCATGATATCTGGAAAAAAATAATGATCTACTTCATGCTTAAGGATGGAAAAGTATGTGATTTTTCTCTGCTCCCTTTGTATTTTGTGTGTGGTATTCTTCTTTACGGGTTTTATTTTTGTATAGCTGTATTCACTTGGGCATCAACATATTTTTTCAGCTATGCCTTTATTTTTCTTTCATGATAAATTAAATGCTGTTTTTTTAAAAGAAAAGTTTAAAATAATGAATGTCAGAAATAGCTCAACTTTATAGGTTGTCTGAGGTCATGTTTAACCAGAGTACTGGAGAGAGAGAGAGAGAGAGAGAGAGAGAGGAGAGAGAGAGAGAAGAAGAGGAGAGAGAGAGAGAGAGGAGAGAGAGAGAAAGAGAGGAGAGAGAAGAAGAGAGAGAGAGAGAGAAGAAAGAGAAAAGAGAGAGAGAGAGAGGAGGGGGGGGGGAGAGAGAGGGAGAAGAGAGAGAGGGAGAGAAGAGAGAGAGAGAGAGAGAGAGAGAGAGAGAGAGAGAGAGAGAGAGAGAGACAGACAGACAGACAGACAGACAGACAGACAGACAGATAGAGAGACAGAGACAGGACAGGACAGAGGCAGGACAGGGACAGACAGACAGATAAAAAACTAGACAGAGACAGAAACAAAGACAGACAGATAGACAGAGACAAAGACATACAGAGACAGAAACAAGACAGACAGATAGACAGAGACAAAGACATACAGAGACAGAACAAAGACAGACAGACAGACAGAGACATAAGACAGAGAAACAGACAGAGACATAAAGACAGACAACAGACAAGACAGAGACAAAGACAGACACAACATAGAAAGCAAGGACACATACAGTTAAACAGAAAGCCAGAAAAAAAACAGAGAAGTGTAGAAAAAGTGACAGAAACAAAAAATAAAAATAAAAAGACACATAATAAAACAGCCATATCCAACACCCAGACAAAAAGGCATGCATCAAGACATGTACACAGACACACAAGGAAACAGTCACCTGACTGTCTCAGACAGTCAAACACAAGCAGAAACACACAGACAAAAACACTAAAGAGCACATGGAGTAGAGTACACTGTCAGACCAAGGCCTACTAGTTGATCATCAGTGTGACACAGATGTGGATTTGAGGGCTGCTCCTGTTGACTCCGTGTCTCCTCAAAAAGAAGGCTATCTCCATCATTCTCTAAAAGCTTTCATGAAGAGTGTTTTCATCAACCAGTTTGAGGTGTATCAAAGATGCTGCACTCTCTTTTCGTTGGGAAGGTACTTGCAAAAGGTACGCAGACATAGACTAGACACGTATACCAAGTCATACCAATCAAATAGGCAGGCAATAAACTCTTACAGAAACAGACGAAAATCTAGCCAGCCTGCCTCCCTTCAGATCGTCAAACAGACAGACAGAGCACTACAGACAACATAAGTAAGAATATACTGTCAGACCAAAGCCTGCTAATGACCAACAGTGTGACACAGATGGCGATTGAGTACTGCTCCTGTTGGCTCTATGTCTCCTCAAAAAGGAGGGATTCTCCATCGTTTCCTACAAAGTGTTCCATAAGAGTGTTTTCTATCAATCTCATTTAATATGTATCAAAGATGCTATACTCTCTTTTGTTTGGAAGGTACATGCAAAAGGTACGCAGACATAGACACACATACCAAGTCATACCAACCAAATAGCCAGACAATACATTTGTACAGGGTCAGACCAACTCTACCTAGCCTGTCTGCCTTCAAAGAGCTAAACAAACAGACAGACACAGACAAAGG
>CM060330.1:49649956-49654956 GCA_030674155.1 Stramonita haemastoma
GAAGAGCAGGCCGTTGTATGCCAGCGGGAACAAAATGACAAAATTGACAAAACTGAATACACATGGGGACTAGACGTAACAAAGCACGTCAGCGCTTATTATATTTCCCTTGATGTAAAAAGAATAAATGATAGATAGATAAATGAATAGACAAATAAATAAATAAATCAATAGATAAATAATTAAATAAATACATAAATTAATGAATAAATAAATAAATATGCAAACCATTTTTAAAGGTGTATTTAAGCGGATGATATAATGTTACATTTGAGAACGTACAAGAACATTTACAAATGCTTTAAATCATGAAGCAAATCGGCGAACTGCATTGAAGGAGATAGTAAAAAACGAGCTGAACGCAAGAGCTGTTTACAGCTACAGATAGTGGCACCATATCTTTAGATAATTCATGACATTAATTTTATATACAATATTAGGAGAATACGTCCCAAACTAAACAATACTACCTTTAGAAACCATGCACAGATGTTAGTAAACCGAATTACTGATCTCTGTGGTAGAAATAATTTAGTGTGTTAAAATCATGTAATTTGTATATAAACAAATCTAGAACGTTTCCTTCAGATTCAACCAGATAAGAGAAAAGTCTCGGCATTACTTTTACCTAGATGCCGAGCAAACTTAGTCAAGTTTCCTGACGGTCTAACTGTATGTTTACTTTGCTAACAAAATGTATTACATGTGTGTGGAAATACATATCTGTCATTGAGGAACACCCCGTTTCTACGAGTAGGGCCACTCTCCAATGTCTAAGACTACGTATTCACGCGAAGGAGAGAAGGATCTTGATTTTCTGGTGGAGTGACCTAGCGCTCGTAAATCATTTCTTGCCAGTAGTGTGCTTACTGCTTTAAACTACTGGGCAAGTTTTCTGCTCATTCTGTACTTTTTTCTAAAACTTTTTTTCTCTCTAACATGTAGGTAGTATTTCAAAACAGACTAATGCTGACACGATGTCTCTACTTTGATAACAGAAGATGTGGAATGGTTGGGGAGACAGGTTTATTACTTTCCAGCCAGCAAATTGTCGATTTTTCTTAAGTTACTGTCTCTACACTTTGTCATTGTTTCGCGTTTCTGTCCAATGGAAAATAAACAAACATACTTTTGTATCACTCACACCACTATACACAGCTTACACATCTTTCCTTAAAATGGATCGTTTGTTCAAGTACAAGATGCCATAGTGGAGATGGGCGCCGCTCTCAATATGCTCGCTCCTAGAGGAGCTGAGGTCTTGACGACTCGCACCCCTGCGACCATACGTTATGGAACACCTTCACTTTAATCTTTTACCATTTTATGTGGAATGCAAATACATGTGACAAAGTATTGTTAGAGTAATAAACTAAAAAAAAAAAAAGAAAATGACCTCAGCAACATAAACAGGATAACTTTTTGGGCTTCTCTTAAAACTTACTACAATAGGGACATGCATTCAATATTAATTTACGTTCTCTCTCTCTCTCTCTCTCTCTCTCTCTCTCTCTCTCTCTCTCTCTCCTCCTCTCTCTCATCTCTCTCTCTCTCTCTCTCTCTCTCTCTCTCTCTGCTTCTAGCACGCACGCACGCATGCACGCACATACACACACACACACACACACACACACACACACACACACACACACACACACAACACACACACCACAACTTTAGATGATTACATCCACCGTGGCGGATAGCTATGAGTCAAGACATTGCCGCTTGCATTTGACGACCCGTGTTCGATTCCGTAGGAGGGGATTTTCCCCTGAGTTAACATCAGTGCTGACACATTCTCCCCAAAGTCCTTCGGATGAGACATAAGAAGCCCCGTGTGCGAACGCACGCAGAGCATCTTGCGCACACGTTAAATCCTGTTTGCTTTTAGTAAGAGTAGGCCATTGTGTGCCAGTTGGAACAGATGACAATATTTACAAAATTACATACACATAGGGTCTGGATGAAAAAAAGCACATGAGTGCTTATTCCATTATCCTCGATATAAAAATATAAAAAAGGAAAATAAACACACACACTCACACACGCACGCGCGCGCGCACACACACACACACACATACACACACACATGCATACACAAACACACACACACACACACACACACACCACACTAATCACACAAGCACACCCATCTCAGTGTCCTATGATTATCATGTTAAATGAGTACTACATCTTCTTGGAGACAGTATGTCGGCACTGAACCAGAGGTACCCTTTCTTTCCATTTTTTCCCCCTTTTCATGATTATACTGGCTTCCATCTGGGAATAGCTTTTTATCACAGACTATTGACAAACACAAGCCTCTTAGGGCCATGTATTCTTTTATGTGTGATATGTGTTTTGCAATAGGGACCTTGTTTTATTGTCACGTCCAGATTATCAATTGTATAATATTGTATGTTTGTGTGTGTGTGTGTGTGTGTGTGTGTGTGTGTGTGTGTGTGTGTGTATGTGTGTGTATGTGTGTGTTTGTGTGTGTATTTGTATGTGTGTGTTTGTGCATGAGTTGTGTGTTTATGTGTGTGTGTTTGTGTGTGTGCATTGTGTGTGTGTGTTTTTGCTCAAACGTGCGCATGTGCGTGTGTGTTTGTGTGTGTGTGTGTATGTGTGTGTTTGTGTGTGTGCTCAAACGTGCGCATGTGTGTGTGTTTGTGTGTGTGTCTGTGTCTGTGTATGTGCGTGCATGTGTACAAGCCAACATAATATGTTCTTATATGCACATCGGAGTGTGCTCACATGTGCACGTTAGGTTTTTGTATGCAAGCGTGTAGGTGAGAGAAAGATATAAAAATGAGAGATAGACCAAGTTACTGAAAGCAAGACAGGGAAATATAATACACACATACAGACAGGCAGACAGACAAACACAAACAGAATCATTGATGTGAATAAAAAATACAAGGCATGGCAGAATTCTCTCTTTTCGACGATTATATGCAAGAACTAGTGCGCTGTTTGTTATTTTCTATCCCGCCACATCCTTGAAAAAGAGAGATAGATACAGAAACTGAGAAACTGGACCAGACAGACATACATTGCACATCAGATGGAGAATGAAACACAAATCAAACAAAACAGATAAAAACACAGGGGCAATGAAAATGGCATGGAAAAAAACCCATAGAAACAAAGATAGTGAAAACTAAATACACAGAAAAAGGTAGATACACATAGAGACAGAAAGACGTCCAAAAAAGCACACATGGACAAATACAGAATTAGTCCAACCAAAATGACGTACCCAACAATAGCCAAAAAAAGCCAAAGTGACCTACAGTCAGCCAAGACCTTACTCTACCTGACCACACAAAGGACTGAAACCGATACTACAGAGCAAGTCAGACAGACGAAAGTCGTACAGGAATGAACTGAGGATATAGATACGGAAAAACGCCAAGGAATCTAAGGCCAAAAAGAATACGAAAGTTCCGCGTTCAGAGTACCATTACTAAGGGTATTAGAGATATCAGGTACAGACATTGCATCATCTCTTGGCTACACTACCACAGAGAGAGACAGAGACAGAGAGATAGAGAGAGAGAGAGAGTGTGTGTGTGAGGGGGGGGGGGAGGGTACAGCAGTATATTTTTTCCCAGCAGGAGAAGAAAGAATGGTGCTAAGAAGTCATTGAGATATGTAGGGATAGGAAATGAAACAATAATGACCAAAAGTCCTTAGGAATCCAGAAATTTGTTTTCAGATGTAGTTGTAAATGATATAATTGTTCAAGCAGATGATAGGGTAAGTAGAACATTGTTAAATACGCTTGTCGTCAGGCCCTGCAAACAACCCCCAAAGAAACCAACGGAAAAGTAAACCAACAGATTAACAAACAGGAGAAAAAGCATGTGATAGAGACAGACAGAGAGATAGAGAGAGAGAGACAGAGACAGAAACAGAGACAAACAAACAGACAGACAGACAGACAGACATACAGACAGACAAACAGACCTACATAAATAGAAACAGACAACGACAAATACATGGAGACAGAGAAAAAGGGCATGGCAAAGGTATGGTAGAAATATGATTTTCTCTAATATAGGATTAGAACTCTCTCTCTCCTCCTCTCTCTCTCTCTCTCTCTCTCTCTCTCCTCTCTCTCCTCTCTCTCTCTCCTCCTCCTCTCTCTCTCTCTCTCTCCCTCTCTCTCTCTCTCTCTCTCTCTCTCTCTCTCTCTCTCCCTCTCTCTCCTCTCTCTCTCTCTCTCTCTCTCTCTCTCTCCCCCTCTCCTCCCCTCTCTCTCTCTCTCTCTCTGTCTCTCTCTGTGGAGAGAGAGAGAGAGACAAAGAGAGAGACAGAGACAGAGACAGAAACAGAAACAGAAACAGAGACTGATAAACAGACATAATCTTAGCGCAAAAGAAAGAGAAACAGACTTAACTGAAACATAAAAACGAAGAAAAACAAAAGAATCCACAAAAAAGAGGCTGAAGAAATAGAGATAAAGATTGTGGAAAACATAGAAAGGGGATACATGCAGACACACACACTCACACACATACACACACAAGCATACACACGCGCACACATGCTCACACACACATACACATACACACACACAAACACAAACACACGCACACCTACACGTACACCACACACACATACACATAGACACAAACACTCACACACACTCACACACACACGTGCGCGCGCGGGCAGAATACTGTTTTTAAAGACAAAGATAAGCATTCATGTTGCCGTTTTTTTTAATCCAGAAATTATCAAGACAGATAGACAGAGATAGAAAGATAAACAGAGAGATAAACATAGTCTAAATAAAAGCTAAACAGAGATGGAAAGAAAAATAAAACTTAAAACGACACACAAAAAATATCAGAAAAACTGTTGCTAAAATGAAAAACCCGGTTAGGAAAAAGACAAACAAATTGAAGGTAATACATACAGGCAGACACATGTAGCAAAAAAAAGCCTACATAAATACAGAAATAGTCCAACCTAAAGTATAATAAAAC
>CM060330.1:49662456-49667456 GCA_030674155.1 Stramonita haemastoma
TAGGTTTTTTTTAAAGGCGGGAGAGGCAAAGTCTTCAAGCACTTTGCATTTATTACATTGCTTTTAACTGTGGGTTTTATTAATGGTTTTAAATAGGACAGAGAAATAGAGAGTTTGGACAGAGATAGTTATTTTATTAATGTATTTAGTTTGTTTTTCATTTTTTTTTTTTTATTTCGAGGATACCACGTGGGTGTGCAGCTTTGTAATTTTGTTTATACCCATCCAAACTGCAAACATTACCTACTCTTTCGAAAAATGGAACAGGTATTATATGTTACGGAAGATGTTATGCTTGCGTTTGCACAGTACCGCTAGATAGATAGATGGATAGATAGATAGATAGATAGATAGATAGATAGATAGATAGATAGATAGATAGATAGATAGATAGATAGATAGATAGATAGTCTTATCAATATGAGGCTGCCATGGATACATACATACATACATACTACATACATACATACATACATACATACATACATACATACATACATACATACATACATACATGCGTGCATGCATGCATGCATGCATGCATGCATGCATGCATGCATGCATACAGACAGACAGACAGACAGACAGACAGACAGACAGAACGACAGACAGACAGACACACGGATCCGCTGACTGAAGGATGGGTAAACACACAGGCAACCGACAGACACTCATACAAAAAGGCGGGGGATGGTAAGACAAACGAAGATTTAGAGATACAGACAGTATCTTCGAACTAATACCTTTTTCTTATGAAGATTCGTTAAAACTTTTATTATAAAACGTATATTTTGATGTGCAGGCAAATAATCACAACAACTACAACAATAAGCAGAAGTAGAAAGAAAAAGAGCGTGAAAAAATGCCTCAGAAACATATAGAAATGTTAGACAAAAACATTAGTAAAACATGAAGAAACAATGATTATAAGCAGAACACCAAAAAGCTAGAATAAGTAATCCAAAGAAATAAACATACGAATGACGTAAATAACAAAAACAACAACAGAGGTATAAGTTAAGAGACAAAAAGAACAAAACGAATAGACTCTATATTGCGGAAATTAAGGTTACATTTCGCAAATGGCGTGCGCCGATTGTCATCTCTAGATTTTATTTATTTTTTGTTTTTGTTATTGTTGTTGCTGTTGATGATAGTGGTGATGATGATAATGGTGGTGGTGGTGGTGGTGGTGGTGGTGGTGGTGTTGGTGGTGATGATGTGGTGTAATGATGATGGTTACTGTGGTGAAATTTTGTCAGCTATAAAGGAACCTTACCGTAAGCCAGAACTGACGCCTTATCTAATATCTCACGCCTGAAAAATCACTGTGAAAATACACCGGCATTTGAAATCGTTGTGTATGACATGTTTTCAAATATTACCCTATGGGCAACCATGCTCCGAGTTTATAGGATACTGCATTGCGTCCTTCCACTGGCTTTGGCATAATACTGTACTTTTTTTTTCAAAATCATACATTTTAAGCATTTATTTGGTCACATTCAAGGTGGATGCAGAAAAAAAACACGTACGTATTAAATTGCTTGAAAACAACACAGAAGGTCCGTTATTACTATCTACAAACAGTGAAGTGACTTAAGCAAACTTAGCAAAACAATCGTGTCATAGTGAAACATCTTGATGGTCTCATGTTGTCAACAAACTAAGAAAAACGACAGTCATTCAATTGTATGTTATGTGAGTTGCGATATCAACAATTTCACCGAAGTCAAAGTAAGTCTTCTTTAACGGCAAACGATGATTGATTGTTTTTCAATCTTTGGCAAGAGTTTGAAGTTGCATATGCGACCATTTTTGTCCACCATAAAGAAGCCACATTTTGACTTCGGGCGTGTTTGCTGGGTATGTTCGTTCTTCCATAACCCATCGAACGCTGATAAAACCTACGGGATCTGTGACATAGATATTTGATCTTCTGTACGAATCTTTACACTAAAGTAATTGGGACACAGGCAGGTCTGCAGTTGAAGTTGACATGGGAGATCGTAAAATTTGCCATCTAAACCTCAGTAGACGCTGCCGGAAATTAAAGCTACGACATTTCCGGATCTATGGAATTTAAGTCGAACGGTCTTAACCATTCAGATTTAGCGTCTTTAGGCAAACTATATGAAAACATTTTTACCTGCCACCCTCTTATCCAGTGTACACTTTGAGTCTCACTGTGTATCTCAGCTGAAATTGTGTGATAGGGTGCATATTCTAGGTAACACCTATTGTGCTTCCGTTCAGAAACGTGAAACCAATACTAGGAACAAAAACAAAAACCATAGCAGTGAATAAGTATGTATGCTGTAGGCTACTTTTTGTTTCACACAGCTATTATTTGTCGTTGATTGAACCTTTAATTTCAAATGTAATAGTTTGCTTGTTTTAAATATCACATTAAAAACAATAAAAAATGGTTCCTTTAAAGACACAAATAGTCCCTGCCTGAGTGTCTGACAATGGTACGAAAAAGGTTGCAAGGCTATGCATTGTTTGTCCTCTGTATGTGTGTGTGTGTGTGTGTGTGTGTCTGTCTGTCTGTCTGTTTGTGAGTCTGTTTGTGTGTCTGTGTCCGTGTGTCTATGTGTGTCTGTGTGTCTGTCTTTCTGTCTGTGTGTCTGTGTGTATATGTATGCCTGTAGCTGTATGCATACATGCGTATGTGCAAACATCTTTCGAACTTGAATTGAACCACCAATATTGAATCATCCATTTTTTTTAAACACTCTGGTCTTGTTCTACCTCTTTTTCCCGCGTATTCCATATTTCAGTGTTCATTTTACGTTTCTCCTCACGGAACGCTATCAATGTCTTCGTTTTGCTCATTCCATAGATTAACACCTACATTTTTTTTCTCAAACACTATTCAACATCGATGTAACCCCTCCCCCTCTTCCTCTCAGGAGAAAATTTGAAATGAATACCTCTTGACACTTCGGACACGGGCCAGCTTCTACCGGAAATTAGCTCACAAGTCTGCGAATAACGTCACTTCCTCTCGCATTATCCCAGCCGTTAAGTGAATTTTCCACTGCCTCTGGCACGTGTTAATGTCTTTAAAAGGCGAGAGACAACACTTTAGAACGCAATGCATTCATTTTAGGGTTGTTTTTTTTTTTTTTTTTGTGGGGGTTATCAGGAATTTAGTCATTCATTAGATAGAAGAGGGAATGTGGTTCGTGATGGGGGGTTGGGGGGTTGGATGAGAGAGAGAGAGAGAGGAGAGAGAGAGAGAGAGAGAGAGAGAGAGAGAAGAGAGAGAGAGAGAGAGAGACAGACAGACAGACAGACAGACAGACAGACAGACAGACAGACAGACAGACAGAGACAGACAGACAGACAGACAGACAATGAAAGAGAGAGAAAGAGAGACAGACAGACAGAGACATAGAGAGACACAGAGAGATAGAGACACAGACAGACAGACGGATAGACAGAAAGACAGACCGAGAGACAGTCAGAGACACACAGAAAGAGTGAGGGAGAGGGGGGGGAGGCGGAAGTTCATTTTTTGAGCTTGAATATCCACGTAGCATTGATTGTTTTACTTTCTTCAGTCTCATGCTACCGTTAGCAGTACCTAAGTCTAAAAAGCATGTCAAAACATGAAATCTATGATAGGTACATTAATAATGAATTAAAGAAAACCATACGTATACCAGAAATAAACCAAAACTGCTCTGAAGTCATAATGGAGCCATCTAAAGGGACGGTAAATAGTCCCCATACACACAAAATCTCACCAACGGTGAAGAAGCATTAACTGAGGAACGAAAACTAATACACCCATCTCCCCCCAAAGAAAAGGAAAGCAACCTAAACACACAAAAAAGTGATAGCAAAATGACTAGATCATAAACAGCTTTTCGTGCAGTTCCTGACTTTAGCCTTCATGTACAAACAATGTTTTTGGTGTCTGAGAGACACAGAAGCTTGTGATAATAATACCTACAGATACATGCATGACACAGTTGTGACACCTGTTAACCAGAATTTAAAAAAAAAAAGCAACGGACTGGCCCTAGAATGAACTGACAGCAAAGAACCGGAAAAACTTTGGGCTAAACTCGGAAAAAAAAAAAAACAACCATACTGCACTGGACGCTGGGTTTTTGTCACATGCGCATTAGCCTCATACACCAATTTGTTGTATGTGTATGAGTGTGTGTGTGTATGTGTGTGTGTGTGTGTGTGTGTGCGTGTATGTGCATAAGGAAATAAGTCCCACTGCGACAAAAGCTCATACAGAAACGTATCTCTGATTACGGAATATGGCTACCTTAAAGGTGAAATAAACAAAAAAATGGTCACATAAAAAAAATCGCATCATTAGTGATCGTCAGACCTCCAACCAAGGAGCAAAAATAAACAACAATCAACTAACAAAAAACGAAACACAACAAACACGAAGATCGCTTACTTATCCGTGCAGTGATAAAATTGTAGCTAGTAACAACACTAATCCCAAGCTATTTCAAATGATTTAGTACCTGCTAGATATTTTTCTGTCATAAATATTGCCTCAAGGGGCGTTGGGTCACAGGGAAGAGGTATTTATGGAGTGCAGCACTCTGAAACTAAGTCAATTGGAATTACTGGTGGTGTTTTTTCTTGGGGGGTTGGGGTTTTTTTTTGCAAAAAAAAATATTTACTGTACCAATTCCAATTCTGAGTGATTTATGGCCAGCGTGCATGCACCTTTCTGACTGTTTGTGTGTTTGTTTGTTTGTTTGTCTATTTTTTTGTCTGTCTGTCTGTCTGTCTGTCTGTCTGTCTGTCTGTCTGTCTGTCTGTCTCTCTTTCTCTCTGTATATATGTGTGTGTCTCTGTGTGTATGTGTCTGTGTGTGTGTGTGTGTCTGTGTGTCTGTTTGTGCGTGCATGCATGCGCTTGTGAGAGAGCGTGTGTGTGTATGCGATGTATTTTCCAAAAATCACACTAAACTTTCAAGAAGAAGAAAAATTGCGATCAATTTCGATGAATTGCAA
>CM060330.1:49672456-49674956 GCA_030674155.1 Stramonita haemastoma
CAATCACTTGTCTAAAATCACTTTTCAGTGGATAGACGTTAAAATGAAGACACACACACACACACACACAAGAAACACGTTACGATGACATGATGCTTCCTTCTCTGTATCAAAACATGGATACCCAATCCACCACTTCATCTAGAACTCTTTGAAAACAAAAACCGCTATGATACACACTGGGTCAAGAGTACAACGCATTCTGGGTCCTGGTAGAAGAAAGTGTTATAAACTTATATATTATGTTCTAATATTTCTTGCAGAGAATTGTTGTGAAATATAAGTATTCTCTGATGATAAAGCTTTGTCAAGATTTTTAATGCGTATATGTTTTAGGGTTTTTTTTGTTTAGGGCGAATTTTTGCTTGATCAAGTAGCGTTAGAATGTAAGGGCCATAAGTCATTTGTGCAACAACATCTACTTTCTTTTAAAGGTGAAAAAATCCTTTGAAGTATGGGTATAACTGCCAAACTGTGCAAAACTTGATAGCAAGTCATACATACATACAGACAAGCAGACAAACATACACGTGCGCACACACGCACGCACGCATGCACACACACACACATATATATATATATATATATATATATATATATATATATATTTATATATATATATATATATATATATATACATATATATATGTATATATATTTATATATATACATATCCATACATGTATCTATATATGTACCTATACATGCATCTTTGTATGCATCTGTTTTATCTACGTATGTATCTTTGTGTGTCTTATATAAATTTTTGTACTTGTGTATGTAATTATCTAATGATATTTTATATTTGTGTATGGATTTTTTTCATGTATGCCTGCGTAGTTTTTGTTGATGATGTCGTGTTTTTATTTTCTCTAAAAGGGCTATCTTTTCCCACAGACTAATATTACCAAACGTAGATAGACTTGACCTTAAAGAAGAAGAAGAACAATAACAAAAACAATAACAACTACAAAACATTAAAGATGTACACAAGGACACAGACATGTACACCGAGACAGACAGCAGCAAAGCAGTAAACAATACCACATATTCAGCTACAGGAGAAATCTTTAGAGTGATATCATCTTTCTCTATTGGTGTCAGAACAAGGCCGTATTGTATCTGTTTCTTTTTCCAGTAGACATATCGGCTATGATAAACATGAAGAAAACAAACGTATTATTTACCAGTCCCTGCAGAAAATATACAGTTTGTTAAATTGGGCCTGGTGGATATCTATTAGTTTCGTTACAGGTAAAAACATCTCGACATTAAAATTGTTAAAACTCTTATTCTAGCCCGTATTGCTGTATATGTCAGAAACCTGGACGCCAAGAAAATTGGAAAGAGACAAAACAGACACAGTTGAACATTTAATGTGTTGTATCAGGTGACTTCAAAGAGTAAAACTGGCCAGACAGAGAAAACAAATAAACGAATTATTGATGAATTCTTTATGCAAAAACAAATTATTAGCTGAAATGGATACGTCCAGAACAATATGTATTCGTCATGCAAACAGAAACACGCAGAAAAATATGATAACAGTTTTCCAAGGTAATTATGAAGACATAATGTAAAGACGCGGACCACCAATATCTTGCCTTGCCAACTGTACTGAGATCAGTGGTTTTGGAGGGTTACAGGAGCTGGTAGAACTCAAAAGAGACACAGAGAAAGATTGGTTAGCTT
Organism: Stramonita haemastoma; assembly: GCA_030674155.1. Taxonomy (NCBI): domain Eukaryota; kingdom Metazoa; phylum Mollusca; class Gastropoda; order Neogastropoda; family Muricidae; genus Stramonita; species Stramonita haemastoma. The sequence continues at coordinate 49,674,149 of CM060330.1, forward strand.
CGAGGCATTGCCTGGAGCGCCTAGTATTGATAGCGGTAAGGGAGAAAGTTGCGTTGATTTTGACAGACGATGCAGCAAAGTAAGTCTCCGAGACATCATTGTGACTGACCGACTGACTGACCGCTACCCTGACTCTTTGAAGTACGTGTGGATTCACAATACAGCAGTTTCCAAAAGTGTGTTAGTGGCAAGTTAAGTGTAACAGAGGAGCCTGTTTTTCATCATGTGTCAATAAGCATTCTGGCTGCACTTGTGCCATCTACTCCACCAGCTATTCCTGCTCTACTCTTTCTTTGTTTTGTTTAGAAAACTGGTAGGTTCTTTTCTTTAATTCGCATCGATTTTGGCATGACTTTGTTTTGGCTCAGAGTGTCATTTAATTATGAGATTACAGGGGGTGGAGTGAGCATTTACTCCAGAGACAAATCGATCGAATGATTCATGGAGGCATCCGTCAGTCTTGGGAGAAACTGGAGTTGCGCTCTAGGCTATAGAGCGTTAAGCCTGGTAAGTAAGTATGGAGGGTAAGCTGTTATCCATGCAGAAGACCCCTTTCCCTCTCCACATCGCACGAATGAGCCATTTGAGAGGCCCCGCCTATAAGAATGTTTCCAGCGCCGTCGTAAGAGCCGAAAAAATACTACCATATATACAGCTCCTAACCCTCGCGGGGACTTCAACTTCCCGGTTTTTCCTCAGGGTTGGTGTCTAAACACGATACCTGTGTGCATGTTGGTTTTTATATGTTGTTGTCATCCGCTCCTATAGTGCATACATGATTTATGATATCACAAAAAACTAATCTCCA
>CM060330.1:49679956-49684956 GCA_030674155.1 Stramonita haemastoma
CTGTCTCTGTGCAGCCTTGATTATTGTCTGTCTGCCTCTCTGCTTCTGTCTTTCTTGTTTGTCTGCTTGTGTGACTGCCTGTCTGTCTGTTTCTCTCCCCATCCCCCTCTCTCTCTCTCTCTTTCTCTCTTTTTGTGTCCTTTTGTCTATATTTCTATGATTTTTTCATTATTCTAATATTTCTTCCTTTGTATATTATCTGTTTTTTCCTTCCCTTTGCTTCTGTATGTTTGACCAGCGAGTGAATTACTGCATGTGCACACTTATGCAGAGCATTTTAACGTGCACTCACGTGCACTAGTGTGGGAGCGTGTGTGTATGAGCGCGCGCGCGCGCGCGCGCGCGCGTGTGTGTGTGTGTGTGTGTGTGTGTGTGTGTATGTGTGTGTGTGTGTGTGTGTGTGTGTGGTGTGTGTGTGTGTGTGTGTGCGCGTGTCTAGTGCTAGGGCACTGAAACTATTGTTTAATATATGTATATACAGACAGAGACAGAGACAGAGAGACAGAGAGAGAGAGAAATCATGAAGACAGATGAAAGGACGGACAGATATACAGACAGGCAAATAAAGAGGTAGACACATATACGCAGACAATACGGAAAGACAAACAAAAAGACAGACTGAGATACATACAGAGATGCAGACAGACAGACACAAACGTTAAATGTTAAAAGGCAATAAGATGTTTCTACAGAAAATAGCACTTTCAAAAATGCATAATATATATATATATATATTTTATATATATATATATATATATATATATATATATATATATATATTTTATATATATATATTATATATATATATATAATATATATATATATATATATATATATATATATATATATATATACAAAAGAAATGGAGATAGGCTACTTAAAAAAAAAGTAAAGACAATACATAGCAAATCTGACAGTGATGGACTATTGAAAAAAAAAAAAAAAAAACCTTTCAGTTCTCTTAATTAATTTCGAAATATCTTTTTATGAGGTGTTAAGAATTTCCTTTTTTTGTTTTGATTAATGTAATTAAGAAGAGTCCAAAACAAAAACGCGTTGTTTATCTATTATTTTCTTTGGGGTAAGTTTTGACTGCTCCATTTTTTTTTTTTGCTGTCTTTCTTGCAATATAACAGAAAAAAGGAAACAGTGCATTTTGTTGTCGGCCACACACTCGCGCAAATACAGACAGACAGACAGACAAATACACACAAACACACACATACCCTCCACACACACACACACAAATACACACACACACACACATAAACACACAGATCCCCCCCCCCCCACACACACACATACACACACAAATCATACTTTTTTGTTCTCTTCCAGACTTTACATAATTAAATTGCAATGCTCCTGACAGGATAATTTCATTGCTTTGTCTTATTACGTCACCTGACTGGATTAATCTGTGCACAAATCTCAATTCTAAGCACAGCAGTTTCCGAAGAAGCTGGAGAAAAATATCGGTAATAAATCCTCTAAAACGACAATGATCAATAGACTTTCATGAAACATCGACTCTTTTGTTTCTTTGTTTAAGGTTAAAAAAATGGTGAGAAGGTAACGTTTTTAGCGAAACCGTAGTGTTGTTTAAATCAAGGTTTTGGAAGAAAAATGAACTATTTTAACTCATTTATCTCCATTGATAATTTCTGTCCTATACTTGTCGACAATGCCGAAGATTCGTGATAGAGTATCGTGCACCTGTTGTGCCCTATTTGTCTGTAAATCACTGCTTTCTCCGTCCGTTTTATATTTGTCTGTTTTTCCTGTTTGTTTTTCTTTTTTTCTTGGTCTGCCTGAGTTCCATGGTGCGATATCTATTTTATATTGATGAATGTATTGCATTTGGAAATGTTTTTTAAAAGGTTCTCTGCTCTACAGTTTAAATATCAAAAGATTGAAAAGCCTTGTCGTACTCATATTCTAATTGGTACTTCTCTCCTTCTTCTTTCTTTCTTTCTTTCTCTCTCTCTCTCTCTCTCTCTCTCTCTCTCCTTCTCTCTCTCTCTCTCTCTCTCTCTCTCTCTCTCTCTCTCTCTCCTCTCCTCTCTCTCTCTCTCTCTCTCTCTCTCTCTCTCTCTCTCTCTCCCCTCTCTCTTCTCTCTCCTCCCTCCCTCCCTCCCTCCCTTTCTCTCTAACCTTCCTTTTCAACCTTCTTTCCTTTCCCATAACATGCCTTTTTCTTTCTGTGCCTCTGCCCCGCACTAAGAGCTTTGTCAGCCATAGACGTACTCAAAGTGCATATTGTGACAATGGCTCGGACTGAGGCCTCATCTCGATGAACCGTTTAAGAGCTACAACCCAAGAAGGACTTTTAACAGTTGTGCGAAAAGGTGAATGTTTGTTTCGGAGGTCACCAAATCAATAGTCTTTTAGTCTGGTTTCCCTATAATCTCATAGGTGTTTTGTCAGCTTTGCTAGATCATGAAGTACCTTCTTTGCAATGATATGCTATGATCTGTTAATCGAAAAACCACTCAACAACAATAACAGCAACAACAGCAACAGCAATAGCATCGAAAACAAGCTTATGATGACAACTTCTGCAATGTGCATGGGAATGTTGACCTTATGTGGAAGGTTGTTATGGTTCTATCAATCTCAATTGCAACCGAGGTGCGCAAAAGGCTTGTGATTATACTAACCGGAGGAAAGGGAAAAGAAAAGCTGCGTTTTGAGACAGTTTTATTAGCGTGATAATCACTACCAAAAAAATAGGTAAGGGTAAGTGTCCCATAACCTGTGTGATCGTTGGGGAACAAGGCGTCAGAGACCTCAGCTTTTTCAGGGTCCAGGCTATTGAGGGCGGCGCCCATCTTCTCTCCCTCGCTGCTTTACCTTCCCTGACCCTAAAGAGGGCAGGTATTGATTTACAGCTGGGTGAAATGGGGGACTGTACTAGAACCAAGGCGCACAAATGGTCACCCATCCCCTTGGTAAAATGCTCGATGCTGCTGACCACTGTGCTGTCAAGTCCCTGACAAAATGTTCCCCCTCCCCAAAAGAACAAAAAAAGTGGATTGCCTGTTAAACAAAAAAAAAAACACCAACAAAGAGAAAACAAATCTGAGGCTAATCAAGCCAGAATTTATCATGACCCTCCTTTCCATCAGCTGGAAGATTAGGGGTGTTTTCCTTATTTCACTTCTGATGTTTTTTTATGTTATTTTGACAGAAACTGCATATTGCGATGGAGTAGGGGAAGTTAGAATGAAATGAGGAAATTGTGTGTGTGTGTGATGTGTGTGTGTGTGTGTGTGTGTGGTGTGTGTGTGTGTGTGTGTGTGTGTATGTGTGTGTGAGTGTGTGTGTGTGTGTGTGTGTGTGTGTGTGTGTGTATGTATGTATGTAAGTGTGTGGGGTGGGTGTGGGTGTCTATGTAAGTGTGTGTGTGTGTGTGTGTGTGTGTGTGTGTGTGTGTGTGTGTGTGTGTGTGTGTGTGTGTGTGTGTGTGTGTGTGTGTGTGTGTGTATGAGTGTGTCTGAGTTTCCGCGCGCGCGCGCACGCGTGTGTGTGTATGTATGTGTGTGTGTGTGTGTGTGTGTGTGTGTGTGTGTGTGTGTGTGTGTGTGTGTGTGTAGGTGTAGGTGTAGGTGTCTGTGTATGCCTCTATGTGTGTGTCTGTGCGTGTCTGTCTGTGTATGTGTCTGTGTCTGTGTGTCTGTGTGTGTTTGTGTGTCAGTGTGTGTGTATGCTGAGCTGGGGATGTAAGGCATACAAACATCATCAGCACTGACACACTGCATGTTATCTTCTTATTGAAGGTGAGTGTTCTTCAGCGTAACTAACATATTGGGAGTCCCCCAAACCACACACCCTGTCTTCCTCATCGCTGGAAGACTGTAACTATATACTTGATAAAAAGCTTGTGTGTATAATCCTTCACCTTCACCTCTCCAGTAGTCCCGCGGACAGTAGTCCCCTCATGGTACGCGTGACTACGGGACATGTGAAGGTGAAGGTGAAGGTATAATTCTTTGCAAGTACTGTTTTTTAGGCTGCTATATTCCTCATTCAGAGGATGTATTCCTCCATTAAGGCAGAGAGATTATACAGTTGTGCTAACAGCATGTCACGATTGAGTACAGTCCGTGGCAGCTCAACGACTCTTTAATATTGTCCTTAGCACTTCAACTTCGCTTCACCAATCCTGTAGTTTGGAACTTTTTTTTTTGAAAACCACTGAAGGTTTTGCAACCAGCTTCCTCCACTCCCCATGGTTCTCGACTTTCTTCAGCAGTATATCTTTCTTCTAAAAAACACCCACTCTGATGTATGTTTTTTCCTGACATTTTCTCTGCCTGCCTCTTCATCTCTCTCCGTGTACTCTTCCCTGTAAAGACAGTCTTGGTCAGTCAGATATTTGTGTGACGGAGACAGTACTACTTCATGCTGCTTGGCATTTAGCTTACTTCAATTACTGACATGGAATTCGGCCAAGGCTATGTCTTCTGAGATTAAAACCCTAGGAAGAGATATAGCCTGCTAAAATTTTTGCTGTGTAATTCATGGAAAAATTGCTCTCTAAAAACACAGATTGGGTGACAAGCACTAGCTGGAAATCGGAGCTAGTCAGGCATGTATTTAATATCAGCCTCCTCTCCATCAGAGCATTCTTAGCTGGATGTCTTTATGCTTTCTTTATTTTTGTTCTTTTGAGGTAGAGGGGAAGGTTGAGGCCTGTGGATCTTGCATGAGATGCTGCTACGGGTTGGAATCTGCATACACCCATTAGTTAGGACGTGTGCACACACGCACATGCAAGCGACCACGAACCCCATCCTACAAATGTCAAAACACAAGACAAAACAAACGCAAAAACACAACGCACGCGCCACGTGTGTGCGTGCACGCGCACACACACAGGCAAACACTCAGGCGCGCACACACACGCAGAAGCACACACACAGAAACCTACATTTTTATGCATAACTTTTTTATTATATATATGTATATATGTATAATATGTATATATGTATATATAT
>CM060330.1:49692456-49707456 GCA_030674155.1 Stramonita haemastoma
ATCAGTTTAAAAAATATATCTTCAAGGTACATTACGTTGATTAGTAGGCAGAAGTCAGTTACATTTTAAACGTTTTATGTCAATAAAATAAAACCATGATTAATGTGATGGCTCTGTGATCATGGCACTTTATCATTAAGTGGCCATTTATGAAAACTAAAAACTTATCAGCTTTTTTTTCTCTTTTTTCAGCATTGACGTGTGGGAATACCCAAGTGGCCAGAGCGTTGTACTCAAATTTGATGGATCGAATCTGGGTTCAACACTCCTGAATCGCACTTTCCTGGGATTTTCCCCTGGAATATAAATTTTATTGGGCCCTGTTCCCTCTAAATGTCCATCGGATAAGAATATAAATTGAGGTCTCGTGTGTGCGCAAACGCAAGCAGACAACTTACACGCAAGCTAAAACCTGTTGGTACTTTGCGAATAAACTGCATGCTTAGGCTGTGTTTTAGATTTCACCCTGAAGTCGGAATGAGCTATCTTACTGGTGGGCAAAAACCGTCACAACTCCCGAAGTCGATGTGCAGCTGTCTTACTGCGGGGCAAAAGCGGTTAAAATCGAAAGAAAAATCTCATTGAACTCTCATTCTGAAGACGATAAAAAAAAAGCTCCGTTTAGGGTTTACGCTTAAAGAAGACGTTTGCGCGTGGAATTTAGATTTTTTTTCAGGGCAAAACAGTGCTACCTTTGGCATATCACCGGTTTAGTACACATAGAGAGATGCTGCTTATTTTATGCCTGCTGCAATACTCTATGAGAAAAACTTTCAATTTAGCAAAAAATAAATCGACTACCTTTTATTATTCATTTTCCTCCAGTTACGTAAGAGATTTACGTTAATTCAAAAAAATAAAATGTAGCCCACATGTATTTCCCAACAGACCCCATCCCAGCTTTCTCAACCCGGAATCAGATTTGGTAATAACCATTTCAGAAACTGCTGAAGCAGGAACAGTATCACAGCACATGGCTTCCTTGCCAGACCTTAAAAAGATTTGTGCTAATTTAAATTACAAGGAGGCGCGCACTCACGTAGGCACATACGCATACACATGCATTCACGAACACTCTCATACACATACGCACAAAACCACTCACACACACACACACACATGCACACACCACGCACGCCGCACGTACACACACACACACTCTTACACGTTTTATTTAAACAGCCTTCGGTTTAAGGGCTTTCTCTTTACTTTTCATATATTCTGTTCTTTTTTATCCGAGAAAGCAGTCCATTTGCTATTTGCTTATCATGTTCGGATAATATCTAAAGTGGTGATTCAGATGAAAACGGTACCTAAAATAATGATTCAGCAAAATCAGTAAATGAGACAAAAGAAGCATAGAGCGCACTATAAAAGGTAAAGGTGTTCCTATAGCATATACAATCCATAGGGAGCAAGTTGTCAGAGACCTCAGCTTCTCCAGGGGCCAGCATATTGAAGGCGGCACCCATCTCCTCTCTCTCTCACTGCTTTACCTTTACCGACCCTAAAGAGGGCCGGTACCCATTTACAGCTGGATAAAGTGGGAGACTGTATTGAAGCCAATGCACACAAATGGACACACATCTAAATGGTGACCATACTCAATGCAGCTTAACCATAGCTTGGAGATAGTGAGTGCCCTGACCACAGTGCTATCCCATCCCATGCACTGTACAGAAGTTAAACAAGGACACCCTACTGCTTAAAAACCATCAATTGCATCACCCACAATCCAAAACATCATTTCTGTGCTTGAAACAAAGATTATGTCCAAAACAATTTAAAGACATCAATGAAAGAAAAGTCAAACCAAGAATAAAAATTTAATGTCTAACCAGAATATAAAGACTGGAAGAAACAAAACTTAAAACGGGTGGCAGTGAGGGGGTGGGGTGGGGTGGGGTGGGAGGGGAGGCAACACTAACTTCTGGCCTGATTACTTTCGATTTGTCTGCACTCGTGGTGGGGTCTGTATTTTGGTTTTAGGGGAACTGTTGTGGCCACTGTGTTCATTCTTTGCCAGACAATCAATAAGGCAGCTGACATTTCCAGGACATTGCCCGTTTTTACCCGGCACCAAAACTCTGTCGGCAGGGGAGAATTAGAGACATGAACCTTACCCAGAAAAAAAGGAGGCAGCTTCTCTAGGGGCCAGCACATTGAAGGCCCATCTATCTATTCACTCTGCTTTAACCACCCCAACATTAAATAGGGCAGGTATTCTTTAACGGCTGCGTAAAGTTGGGGACTGTATCGAAGTTAATGTACACAAATGGACACACATCTACGTAGCAGCCATGCTCAATGCAGCTTAACCTTAGCTCGTGGATAGTGAGTGCCCTGACACAGCGCTATCCCATCCCATGCACTGTAAAGAAGTTAGGCACAGACACCCTACTGCTTAGAACCCATCAGGGGCATCACCCACATCCCATACTCTTCTTTCTCTTTTGGAAACAAAGATATGTCCACATCAATTTCAAGACACCAATGAAAGAAAGGTTAAACCAAGAACCCCAAGAATAAAACGTCTAACCAGAGGATAAAGACTGGAAGAAACAAAACTTCTTATCGGGTGGTGTGAGGGGGTGGGGTGGGGTGGGGGTGGGAGGGGAGGCAACACTAACTTCTTGCCTGATTACTTTCGATTTGTCTGCCCTCGTAGCGGGGTCTGTATTTTAGTTTGCGGGGGAACTGTTGTGGCCACTGTGTTCATTCTTTGCCAGACAATCAATAAGGCAGCTAACATTTCCAGGACATTGCCTGTTTTTTACCGGCACCAAAACTCTGTTGGCAGGGGAGAATTAGAGACATGAACCTTACCCTAAACCAAAATCAAACGAAGCAGCTTTTATTGGGGTCAACACATTGAGGGCCTACCTCTTTATTTACTGCCTTACCTTCCCCAACTCTAACGAGGGCAGGTACCCATTTACAACTGGGTAAAATGTAGGACTGTTTCGAAGCCAATGCACATACATGGACACACATCTACATGACAACCATTATCAAAGCAGCTTAACCCTAGCTTGGGGATAGTGAGTGCCCTGACCACTGCCCTATCCCATCCCATGCAGTGTATAGAAGTTAAACAAGGACACCCTACTGCTTAGAACCCATCAATGGCATCACTCACATCCCAAACTCCCCTTTTTTCTGGAAACAAAAAAATATGTCCCAAATCTAATTTTAAGACATCAATAAAAGAAAGGTCAAGCCAAGAACACCAATAATACAATGTCTAACTAGAATATAAAGACTAGAAGAAAGAAAACTTCTTCACGGGTGGTGGTAAGGGGGTAGGGTGGGGTGGGGTGGGAGGGGAGGCAACACTAACTTCTTGCCTGATTACTTTCGATTTGTCTGCACTCATAGTCGGGTCTGTATTTGGGTTTTGCGGGGAACTGTTGAGGCCAGTGTGTTCATTCTTCGCCAGACAATCAATAAGGCAGCTAACATTTCCAGGACATTGTCCGTTTTTACCCGCAACAAAACTCTGTCGGCTGGGTAGAATTAGAGACATGAACCTTACCCAGAACAAAACCAAAGGCAGCAGTTTCTCTAGGGGCCAGCACATTGAAGGCCTATCTCTTTATTTACTGCCTTACCTTCCCCAACTCTAAAGTGGACAGGTACCCATTTACAGCTGGATAGAGTGGGGGACTCTTTAGAAGCCAATGCACACAAATGGACACACATCTACATGGTGACCATACTCAATGCAGCTTAACCTTAGTTTGGGGATAGTGAGTCCCTGACCACTGCACTATCCCATCCCATGGACTGTAAAGAAGTCAAGCAAGGACATCCTACTGCTTAGAACCCATCAATGGCATCACCCCACATCCCAAACTCTCCTTTCTTTTCTTGAAACAAAGATATGTTCCAAATCAATGTTAAGACATCAATGAAAGAAAGGTCAAACCAAGAACCCCAAGAATAAAATGTCCAACAAAAATATCAAGACTGGAAGAAACACTCGGGTGGTGGTGACGGGGTGGGGTGGGGTGGGAGGGGAGGCAACACTAACTTCTTGCCTGATTACTTTGATTTGTCTGCACTCGTAGCGGGGTCTGTATTTAGGTTTTGGGGGAACTGTTGTGGCCATTGCGTTCATTCTTCGCCAGACAATCAATAAGACAGCTGACATTTCCAGGACATTGCCCGTTTTTACCGGCACCAAAACTCTGTCAGCATGGTAGATTTAGAGACATGAACCTTAACTTAAACACAGGGGAAGGAAATAAAAAAAACCAAAGTCCAAACCCAGCTACTATAAAAGCAACCGAAACCAGGAGAGAAAGAATATTGAATAATGGATGGATTTGGTTAAAAGAAATGTTGAGGGAAAGGATAGGATTTGGTATGGAGAAGGAATGGTAGAGGCAAAGTGGCCTTTGGTCTTCTTGACAGTCCCCTGTTAGTTTTCGTGGAGTGTAGAACACTGATGGTTGTAGTTGTGTGTGTGTGTGTGTGTGTGTATGTGTGTGTGGATGTGTGTGTGCGTGTGTGTGTGTGTGTGGTGTGTGTGTGTGTGTGTGTGTGTATGTGTGTGTGTGTGTGTGTGTGTGTGTGTGTGTGTGTGTGTGTGTGTGTGTGTGTGTGTACGCGCACGGGCGCGTGCACACGAGTTTGCGTGTGTAAGTGTGTGTGTTTTTAAGTGTGTGTATCTGTATGTATGTATGTATGTATGCGTGTGTGTGTGTGTGTGCGTGTGGTGTGTGTGTGTGTGTGTGTGTGTGTGTGTGTGTGTGTGTGTGTGGTGTGTGTGTGTGTGTGTGTTTGTGCATTGTGTGGCGAGGGGGGGAGTGAAACAGACACAGAAAGAAACATTGAGAGACAGATACAGAGAGACAAAGAGAAACAGAGACAGAGAGACAGACAGAGAGCAAATTGTATTAAAAAGTTATAATCATCTCTTTATAAAAGACAAAACGATAGGGGGAACTGATACAAGTACTGATGGAAATAGAAGATGATCCTTCTCTTGACATTAAAAGTGCTCTAAACTGAGCTTAGAACAAGTCCTCCCAGTTACTGTGGTTTGAAAGTATCCAGCAGTGGAATGGGGGAAAACTGAGGTAAGTTGGCCATGTAGCCATTTCTGAAGGAAAATGCCACTTGCAGCTGATCAATAGCATAGCGATTCCAGAAATCTGAGTAGCAGCCTTTGACAAAGGCCAGTGTGTTCTTGGCCATTTTAGACCGCTAAAAGAGTTTCGGACCTAAAGGGTCATTCAGTTTTCAATTGATGTGTGTGCGTCTGTGTTCCTTTGCACGTAGGCATGTGTGTGTGTGTGTGTGTGTGTGTTTGTGTGTGTGTGTGTGTGTGTGTGTGTGTGTGTGTGTGTGTGTGTGTGGTGTGTGTGTGTGTTTGTGTGTGTGTGTGTGTGTGCGCGTGTGTGTGTGTATTTGTGTGTGTGTGTGTTTGTGTGTGGGTGCGTGCGCGCGCGCGCGCGCGCGGGTGCATGTGCTTTGTGCCCCAAGAGGGTTTAAAAGTGAATTAAATATTGAATCTTGAATTTTGATTTTTGTGTGTGGCAATTGGGGAGCTATCATACCAGGATCACAATAATCTATACATTAGGACATCGTGCCTGATTTTACAAATGTTTTATGTATAAAGCCAAAATTACAGCAAAGAAAAAATCTAAACCTTCTGAGCAGCTGTCTCTGTTTTATACGAACTCAGACTTAGATATAAAACTGGTGATATACTGAACCGGCCTATGTAAAGAACCTTTAAGGTAAACAGATAGGTCATTCACCAAGAATCATATCATCCCACTAAAAAAAATCACTACCCTTCAGAAACTCCATTCAAGCAACATACTCTATACCTAGAGAAGGAACTTCTATAACATGCTTAAAGTCATGAAACTATTTTATTTTATTTTAGTTATTTTATTTACTTTTTACATCCAGGATAATGGAATAAGCATTCATATGCTTTTCATATCCAGTCCCCGTGTGTATGCAGGTTTGTTAATGCCATATATTCCCAACAGCACACGATGGCCTACTCTTACGAAAAGCGGAACAGGATTGAACGTGTGTGCAAGATGTTCTGCGTGCGTTCGCACACGGGGCCTCGGTTTATAGTCTCATCCGAAAGACTTTTGGAGGGAGTGGAGTCGGCATTGATGTTAACTCCGAGGAAAAATCCCCTCGACCGGAAATAGAACCCGGGTCGTCAGATTGCGAGCGCAATGTTCTGACCACTAGGTTATCCCGTCCCCCTATAGTGAGACAGAGAGAGAAAGCAAGAGAAGATTTAGAGAACACCTATAAAATACCAGTAAGATGTGTTTTACACTCCATCAGAAATATAGCAAGACTGTCAAGAACATGGAATCCTACTTTGCCTTCATCATTCTTTCTAAACACCACATCCATCCTTTGCCTCTATATGGCTTACTTTCCCCATTCCCATTCTGTAATTCTTTCTTCCCTGGTTTTATTTTTTATAGGTATTAGATTTGGGTGTTCGCTTTTATTTCCAAGTGCTTCATTTTTTGGTTTGAGTTCAGGCCTCTTTAATTCACCCCGCTGACAGAGTTTTGAAGCCTGTAAACACGGGCAATGTCCTGGACATGCTAGCTGCCATATTGATTGTCTGGTGAAGAATGAACACACTGGCCACAACAGTTACCAGTTTTCCAAAATACGGCTCCTGTTTTGAGTGCGGAAAAGTCGAAAGTAATCAGGCCAGAAGTTATTGCAGCCTTTCTCCTGTCGAAGAATTCGGTGGGTTTTTTCTTCTTCTAATCTTGGCATTCAAACTAGAAATCTTATTCTTTCCTTGTCTGGATTTCTCATTTGTTTCATTGATAGTCTTGCTGAGAGAGTCAAAAAGTACAATGAGTTTGGACAACTGTTTGATTTCTGATGGTGAATGACAGGCTGGAATTTTACGAGTGTCTTTTTAGGAATTTCTCAACTCAAGGGATTTTTCTTAAATCCTAAGTACTGAACATTTTTTTCTTTCTTTAGTGTCATTCACTGGTTGATGATATATTGTCTTTTTTGTTTTTTCTGGTTGTGTTTGTCACGATAGATGTGATTGATACGTAAAACAGAAACAGGACTGCTGCTAGACAAAGAACACGTGATGGTTCCAAGCTGTTCGTTAAATATGATCTGAAAGCTTGAGTACGTATGACATTTGAAACATGACCAAAGGATACTGGTTTTGATTCTTACAGCTTTGAAGTCATGTTGAACACTGTTTGTGTAGCCAACATATTTGTGCAGACTCCATCCTCTTTCCTTTATTTAAAATAAAATGTTGAAACAACAAACCAGCATGAGGGTATGCAGAGACAACTTTTGCTGTAGGCAACATTCCAGTTCAACATTTTATTAAGAAAGCAAAAACAACAACAATGGTACACCTTTTTTCACGCCAGATAAAACCAACAACAAGATGACAACAACAAAAACCTGCATGCTTAAAACAGCGTCTTCATGAGGATGCCACAGGACTGTCCGTACAGATAGCATCCCATATTTTAGATATTCTGTGTCAGGGATTCCCGCTTTGCTATCCCTCTCTACGTTTCTACCTTGTTTATTAGAAAGAAACAACAACTCTAAATGAAAACCTCCCCCCCCCCTGCCGCTGCTGGATGCTTTAAACTTAACTTTGTCGGGCGCACAGGGGCAGCGCAAACAAGTTTTGCTCATAAGTTAGACAACAATAGTTACTGTGTAAGTGTTTCACAAAGATGAAGAAGAACAGCTTGGCGCATACATCATCGCTGGAGTATCGAAAGTGAGACAAAAACAAATTATGGATAAGGTTACATAAATAAATCAATTAGAATAAAAACAAAAAAAGAAGACGAAATCTTGGAGTTTTATAACTAACAAAGAACGAAGAAGACAAAGAGCTACTAAAACTCAAAATGAACACGTGAAAGAAGTAATTAGTGGTTACGCACTAAAGTGAAATGATCAGAGCTTTGTAGTATTATACATTTCTTTGTTAATAAAGAATACGGTTTGCCTTTTCCCTTCTTTTTGTTTTTGGTTTGTTTGGTTTTTTTGTTGCTTTTTTCTATTTTGGGGGACACTCCTCTTTGTTGTTTCTTTGTCTGTTCTTGTGTTTTTCTTGGGTCGTACACACACTTCTCTGCTAGTTTACTCAAACATTAATTTCTCCTTCGGTTTGTGTTCACTAAAGCAATTTCTACCTCAGTTTTCAAAGATAACAGACCTCTTCGTGAACAAGGAAGTGTGGGTATACATTGTGTGTGTGTGTGTGTGGCGACGCGCGCGCGCGCGCGCGCGCGGTGTGTGTGGTGGTGTGTGTGTGGTGTGTGGGTGTGGGTGTGTGTGTGTGTGGTGGTGTGTGTTTCTTTCACAGAGAGAGAGAGAGAGAAGAGAGAGAGACAGACAGACAGACAGACAGACAGACACAGACAGACAGACAGACAGACAGACAGACAGACAGACAGACAGAAGATAGGCAGACAGAGACATAGAGATAGAGACACGAAGAGACAGATAGACAAAAAAGAGACAGAAAGATACAGAGAGAGACAGACAGACAGAAGGAAAGAGGAGGGGTTAGTAAGGTTCTCCTATTCAAATATTGAAACTGCAAACATATAATTAATTTACGGATTTTTTCATTGTATTTTACAGTTATTTTAAGTCCTGTTTGTCACAGACGGAATCATGTCAAAATACCATGTTTAACTTCAACATATTCTCCCTAAGTTGCATGGCCAATTGCTGACACATTGCACTGAATTTCGTTCGCAATGGTATCATGAGGCTTGCTGGGTATCTCGGTGTCTTCATATCCACAATATATACATGGCCTACTCTTAAGCGGCAGATGGACGTAGTTTAGCTTGTACTCAAATGGATCTACAGGGGTAAATGCCTATTTCTTCGTCTCAAAGGATTTTAGAGAGTTCAGCTAATATATGGCTAGTACAGGGTTAAAAAAGAAACCCTTAGAGGAAACTGTACAGCAAAGAATCAAAGACATACTCTGAATTCCTATGAAATAAAAGTACATCACTCTAACAGCAAGTTTTTTTTTAACCTTTTAAAACAACAACACAACAACAACAACAAAATGCTTCACTTTTTACTCTTAGAAAAAACTTAGACAGTAACATTAAGAAAGGAAAAGTAGTTATAATTTTCATGTCTAGTTAAAAAGAACAAACTGCTCACTTTTGAAACCCCCTGGAAAAAACATCATCATTTCCAAGCAATATTGGCCTTGAGACAAAGAGAGGAACAAAGCAGGGAGTGATCAGGCAATGATGTATGATGAATATCTTGTCTGGCAGAGTTTTTATTTCCCTGTGGGATTTCAATAAACAGATCGGTTTCAGAGGCAACTCTTTGTGTGTCTCACGTTCTCATACTCCAAGCGCTGGAGTTGTGTGGATAGTGTGACCAGGGTTTTTTTTTTGCATCCTTTACTTCTCTAAACGTTAAGTTGGTTTTTTTCATAATTCACAGTGATGGCTCAGGATTCAAAGACTGAAAAGTAAGCAAGCAAATAGACATGTATAAATAAAACATGAAAGCTGCCCTAAAGGAATAACATTTAGTAGTTTTGTCTGTGGTAGAAATGAACAATGTTTTATCCACCATCTGACTTTATGTACTGACAAGTAGATTAGGAGGATTCAGATAGAATAAGGATGTATGCTATAACATTTATTGTGAAAGTCAATGCTCTTTAACTACAAATGACACATTGACTGTTTTTCTTTAAGCTATTTAACGCATTTTAGTAATAATAAAGTATAGTAGAGATTTTTTTAATATATATTCAAAACATTCTGCTATGTATGTTAATGTATCACAAAAAAATTAGATGACTACTACTATTGAACACCATTTCAAGCATACAAATTATAGCAAAAATAGTTTTCCAGGACTACGCTAAATCATGAATTATTGGAGAAAACAGCTAAGAGAACAGAAAGAAAACATACCACCAATAATAACACAGTATACTTATACTCCACCGACATAAAGTGTATTGTGAAGTACACGACACCCTACCCTATCTTTATTATCTGGCACAGGTTTTAAATCATATCAGTTAATGATATGAGTACTAGGCCTACATTGAAATTTTATGCTGCAAAAATTCACTTTTGATATTTTTTTCAATAAAAACAAACTCCAAAATGATAGTTGCACTCTCCTTTGAAAGAAAAAAAATCCTCTGAAGCTTGAGTATGGCTTTCCTTTATAGCAACGGATTTTAAATAAAGCCATCAGGCGAACCTATCATCCACTGATTACTTGGCAAGCACGAGTCAGAGTGACTATTCTGGATGGGTGACTTCCAGCCTTTCAAGCTGGGAAACACGCAACGCTACAACAACGCAACAACTTGATCATTCTCCTCTGAAACCTTGTCCAGCTTTTTCTATCTTGATGAGCTACTGACTCTACCCCTGTACAATAATTTTCTTCCCCTGCCTTTAGATTTTATAGGCATTCGATTTCGCCTTCTGTTTCTTTTATTTTGTTTCATTTCTTTTTTTTTTCATATCGAGTAAGGTTCATGTCACTGAAATCTAACCCGAGCTGACAGGATTTTGAAGCTTGTAAAAACGGGCAATGTCCTGGAAATGTTAGCTTCTATATTGATTGTCTGGTGAAGAATGAACACACTGGCCTCAACAGTTACCACAAAACCTGAAATGCTGACCCTGCTAGGAGTGTGGGAAAATCGAAAGTAATCAGGCCAGAAGTTATTGCAGCCTTTCTCCTGTGGAAGAATGTGTTTTTGTCCAGTCCTGACATCCCCACTAGACTTTTTATTCCTCCTTGTCTTGGCTTCATGTTTGTTTCATCGCTGTCCTTACCAGGGGAGGTCAAAATGTACAATGGATTGGGACGTCGTTTTGTTTTGTTACAAGAAAAAGATGAGTTGAAGGTTTAATGATGTCATCGTAGTTTTGAAACCAAAGTATTTGTCTAACAGCCTTGATTACATAAATTTCAGGTTTCTATTGAAATACAATCAAATATTTAACAGCAAAGAATTTTTGCTTCTTTTGAATACCTTTATGTTTCGTAATTACCAAGGAACTTCAGCAAGTAACATGAATAGCTAGAACCCAGTAATGATAATCCACTATACTAAAAAACGACAGTCTCTTCTCTTTTGGATCCATTCCACAAAACGTCATTTGCCAGGACACTTGGCCCTAGACAAAGGCCGAAACAAAGCGAGGAGTAATCAAGCAATGATTTATGATGACCATCTTGTCTGGCAGAGACTTTATTTCCCTGCGGGATGTCAATAAACAGATGAGTATCGGAGGAGGCATCTCTCTGTGTCTGACATTTCCCTGCCCTCTGACTGGATCTGGCGGGTACAGTGACCCTGTTCTCTTTTCTTTCTGTCCCCAAACATTCGTTTTGCTTCGAAATTTACAGTCCATTGATGAAAAGAGTAAATAGAGCAACATCTAAGGAGAAATAAAACAATGTTGTTGTTTATTCATAGCTGAAAGGCGTTTTTTCTGTGTAACACATAACACTGCTTTGTCATTCACCTGACTGCATGTACAGAAGACAGTTATAAGGTTTCGGATATAAATGTAAGGGGGAGATGTACAGTAAACTTAAACTTTAAAAATTAAAGTCATTCGGAATAAAGCTGCATGTACATAGTTTTACTTCGCTATTTCAAGACTGGTTTTAAACTCAATTTAAAAGCATTTGTTCAATCCGCTTTGATCCATGTTTTCGCTGTCTGTATGTGAAACTGTTCCCTAATAAAATAAGTGTTATGAGGTAGAACGTTTCGTTATCAAACTTAGGTCCCACTGTCCAAAGCGACTGAGTTCAAGGCTAAGGTCATAGATTTGAATCCCATAAGAGTCATTTGGATTTGTTTCACACTCCAGCTGACTTCTACATATCAATGCCATTTTTACCGGTTCACCTCAAAGTCAGTATGCAGCTACCGTCATGGTGGGCAAGAAAGATGTCTACAAAATCAGCATAGTAAAATTTAAAGCACTAGCCAAGGATCTAGGAGCAAGAAAAAAAATTCCAATAGGTTCATTTAGAAGAATGGAACCACTCAACTGAGATTTACACTTTTCATGAATGCAAATTTGAGAGTGTGACTCTAATCACCTGACCAGCACTGCAGATGTCTGTGTCTCTTCGCCCAGGTAGGTCTATAACAATGACATTATAAGAAGCGTACAGGACAGCCCTGTCACGAAGTCTCAAGCAAATACATCTCAATACAGCATCAAACATTATCTTTATCATCATAGATCATCGGACAAGAAAACACATGTGACTTTCAACCACATTATTATTGATTGCAATGCACCCGAGGTCGATATTTTGTTTGGTAACATATTATCAATCTGCTAAAAAAAAGGCTAGCAACTATAAAAAATAATTGGAATTGGAAACTCTATAAACATTATTACAAACTGAAATAAATACTCCAGGCAGTAAATATTACAATGTTTTTGGCATCCTATAAGTGATCATGATCAGAGCTTGGGTGTTTTTAAACGCGTTGTTTTTTTTTTAATAGAATTAAACAAATTACGCCTTGGCGCTTCATCATAAGGTAAAAGAAAGTTGATGGTTTGGGAATTAATCGAGATATTATTAAAGTCGACAACCAAACTTCCACCACCTAAGGTTGACTCTTAGCATAAAAGTTGGTTAGATGCAATGCGACTCAATACTGCGCGCACGCACGCACGCACACGCACACCACACACACACACACACACACACACACACACACACACACACACACACACACCACACACACGACACGCACAAGCACGACACACACACATACACACAACACACACAACACACACACACACCCACACCACACCCACACACACACACACTACACACACACTACACAACACACACACCACACCCCCACCCCCCCACCACACACACAGCACCCTGACGCCTCACAGGTAGGCTACAACACTGTCTAAAGTTAACCCGTTTGTCTTCATCAAAGTTTACGTTGTTTCTCCCCAGTGTACCTAAGACCTCATTGATCTTCATTTCGTTATCTAGGGCACCAGACCAGTATTCTCACTGCTCGCAGAATAGAGATGCAACTGAAGTAGATAGTGCCTTTTGGGGCTGGCATTAATCTTCAATGTTAGGGACGGGATAGCTCAGTGGTTAGAGCACTCGTTTTTCCCTAGCCAAGTTAAGCAACACAGAGCGAGGTTGCCAATTGGATGGGTAACAGTTTGCGCTCTTTGGATTCAGAACAGTCCTCCATTTCACCCAGCGGTAAACAGGTACATGCATCTTTATGGTAAGGGATGGTAAAGCAGCAAGGGAGAGGAGATGGGCGCCGTCCTCAATATGCCGGCCCCTAGAGAAGCTGATGTCTCTGATGCCTCGCTTCCCTACGAGCGCATAGGTTATGGGACACCTTTACCTTTTTACCTATTGATCTTCATGCTGTGGCTTTCATTAAGGAGGAACAAGAAAATAGGAGTGACATCGGGAGATGGGCCTTTTTATAAACAATTTAACAACAATAGCCTGCGTGAATATAAAGCTAATAAAAGAAAAAAAACCTACAA
The DNA here is from genome assembly GCA_030674155.1 of Stramonita haemastoma. Classification (NCBI taxonomy): domain Eukaryota; kingdom Metazoa; phylum Mollusca; class Gastropoda; order Neogastropoda; family Muricidae; genus Stramonita; species Stramonita haemastoma. The sequence continues at coordinate 49,706,052 of CM060330.1, forward strand.
TTTTAAATGAGAAGATTAAATAAGAGTACGTCTTATATCTAAAACTGAATCAGAAACGTTTCTGCTCCACTTAAGATTATGAACGTTAACAAAATAATGAGAAGGGTTAAAATTAATGGCAGGGGTAGTATTTCAAAGTCATGTAATAAAACTTTCTGTGTCCATTTTTACCATTTTCTGGTTCTAATTTTTTATCAAACAAAACTTTTTTGGAGGAAATTGTACCTTTTACTCTACTGCCAAAACAAAAATGACTGCTGCCTGTAGGTTAATTTATAAACAAGTATTTAATGTAAGGCAATTTGTAAAGATGAAATTATTGTGTAAAAAATGTGCTGTTAGATTTTTGCTCCATGATTCTTGTGCTTCGTGTTCTGGTAGCAATTACGGTATGCCATCTTCTCTCTTCTCTGTCTCTCGTATTATTTCATGCACACACACCCCACACTCACACAAAAACAAATAAACGCAACATCACATGACACAAGACAACGGAATCGAACACACAACACACACACACACACACACACACACACACACACACACACACACACACACACACACACACACACACACACACACACACACATCCACCCTCCATCCATCCATCCATCCATCCATCCATCCATCATCCATTTATCAACCCACCCATCCTTCCCTGTACCAATCGACCATCCTTCCAATAATTCCCATCTATCCAACCATCCACCTATACATCCAACTGCTCTCTAAATTAATCATTGACCTCGTCACCATTCGGTTGTCATGTTGCATGCTATCTGTCTATTAGGACTTCTTGGTGCATAGAAAGTAATGCATCTGGGTTCTGCACACATCGATACCTTCTGCAGAAAAGAGTACTCAAAATCGAAGGAAAGCTGAAACCTGAAACTTTCTCTATCAGCCTACGTCTCTTCAGCTTTGTCAAAGTCAGTTTGCAGAAAACACTCTCGAACAGTTCTTGAGACTATTGACTTTTGCCGCTTCAATTCGGCTGTCTCACACATAATACTTTGAGCCAACCAGCACGCAATGATTTTTGCTTTATATTTTGTTTTCAGATTCTTGTGTTGACATTAAAAAATATTTTCTAAGCAAAACTTCATGTATAATGATCTAAGAACACATCAGTCAAAAGCAAAATAAATGTTTAATGAATGTTTGAATAAGTTAGAATGCAATATATATTTGATTTAGTTAGAATGTTTGAATCATTTAGAATGCAGGATACATTTGATTTATTTAGAAGTTTTGAACCATGTAGAATGTAGTATACAATTAAAAAAAATAATCAATGGAAAACTTTGACATGCCAAATTCTAATAGAAGGTACGTGTATGCGCTACTCAATTATGCCCCTCTGGAAACCCATGAATTCTTAGGGACAAAAATCTACGTTATTTTC
>CM060330.1:49717456-49732456 GCA_030674155.1 Stramonita haemastoma
GTGGTGTGTGTGCGTTGTGCGCGCTGCGCGTGCGTGTGTTGTGGTGTGTGTGTGTGTGTGCCGCGCGTGCGTGTGTGTGTGTGGTGTGTGCGCGCGCGCGCGTGGTGGTGTGTGTGTGTGTGTGTGTGCCGCTGGTGTGTGTGTGTTTGTCGTGTGTGATTGTGTGTGTGTGTGTGTGACCAGGGCTGAATTAGCCGCTCAGAGTGTCCCTAATTTTCTAAAAGCATCAAATCTCTACAAGGGGTGCGAAACGGATTCTTGTGGTTTCAACTGTCGGAGGCCAATTTGCCAATGCTGTGATCTCATTATTTTGCTGCAGTTTAGAAACCATTGAAAAATAAATTGACAAAACAATCTGCCTTGTTTTAGATGCATTTGCGAATGGGTGGAGGGGAGCAGGAGGTCAGTTCAACATCCTGCTTCTTGATAAAAGGAAATAGCAAGAGGTCAAAAGTGAAGATGGAAGGTGTGTGTGGGGGAGGGGAGGCAAGGTGTGGTTGTGTGTGTGTGTGTGTGTGTGTGTGTGTGTGTGTGTGTGTGTGTGTGTGTGTGTGTGTGTGTGTGTGTGTGTGTGTGTGTGTGTGCATGTGAGTGTGTTTGTGAGTGTGTTTGTGTGTGTGTTGTGTGTGTGTGTATGTGTGTATTTGAGACAGAGATGGAAACTGAGAGACAATTGACAGAGATGCTCATAAATTGCACCGCAATTTTCCGCACGTCCAAAAATCAACAAAAAAACAAGCATGCACAGATTGATAATGTAAGCGACAACTAGAAACATAATGATATATTAAAAGAAAAAAATAACAGCAAAATCCACACACAAAATACCCAATTACAATGGGGAGAGACTAAGTTCAAGAAAGTAGACACTGCTTCAGAAGAAGATTTCTAGGACCAACGACAACTATGTTGAAAAGACGTAGACAAGTGAAATGTGTAGAGGGACTATGGTGCGTGCTTAAAGAAAAAAACAAACTAATTAGCAGGCTGGTGTGATTCTGCCAGCATTTTAATATTCAGTACAGAAAAACACGTGATGTGCACAGATGCAAACACAGACCACCCTGATACATACACACGCACAGTATCCATGTCTCTTCCCCTCTCTGTCTCTTTTTTTCTCTTTCTCTCTGTCTCTCTGTCTCTGTCTCTCTGTCTGTCTCTCTCAGTCTGTCTCTGTCTCTCTCTCTCTCTTCTCTCTCTTTTCTCTCTTCTCTCTCTCTCTCTTCTTCTCTCTCTGTCTCTGTCTCTGTCTGTCTCTCTCGTCTGCTCGTTTTCCTCTCTCCGTCTGTCTCTCCTTGTCTCTCTCTCCTCGGATGCCTAGTGTCAGACATGCGCTGCATTGAAACGGGTTCGATCCGGTCAGAATTTTCTTCTGAGTTACATCAGTGCTGACCCTTCAAGTCTTGGATGAGACTTTAACGAGGCCGTTGCGAACGCACGCAGAAATCTGCCAACTTATCTGTTCCGCTTTCGTAAAGTAGCTCGTGTGCGTGGAACGATGAATTTTACAACTGTACCAGGCGGATGAAAAGCATGATGTTTATCTGTTATCCTCGTATAAAGAAAAGAATAAGATCTCTCTCTCTCTCTCTCTCTCTCTCTCTCTCTCTCTCTCTCTCTCTCTCTCTCTCTCTCTCTCTCTCTCTCTCTCTCTCTCTCTCTCTCTCTCTCTCTCTCTCTCTCTCTCTCTCTCTCTCTCCTCCTCCTTCTTCTCCCTCCTCTTCTTCTAACATGAAATAAAGAAAATGTCCCGCCAACAAAAAGGAGTAGAAAATCTGCAATATCGTATGTTCACCTTTCTTTATCACCACAGGAAGTTCTTTTCTTATTTGAGTTATACATTAGAAAAATAATAAATTTTTTCATTTATTGCCGCACTCATTAACCCTTGTAAGGAAGCTAATTATTCTTGCCACGTAAAGAGATGACTCCTTCTGATGCAGAGCACAAACATCTATATTAATTTTATGTAGCTTTATTGCAAATAAGTAGATCTAAGTAACAGACGGTGTCGTGGGTCATTTCTACCGGTAGAAACCAATAGTGATGAAAGTTATTGGCTATCTAGAACTATTTGGTAAAGGAAAAAGGTAAAGGTGTCCCATAACCTAGGCGGTCGTAGGGGAGCGAGGCATCAGAGTCTCAGCTTCTCTAGGGGCCAGCATGTTGAGGGCGGCGCCCATCTCTCTCCCTCGCTGCTTTATCTTCCTTGACCCTTGAGAGTGCAGGTGCTCATTTACAGCTGGGTGAACTGGGGGACTGTACTGAATGAAGCCATACTGGATCAAGTGACGTGCTTATAGTGTTTTCGTTCCAGGTGTAGATTCCATAATGAAGATGGGAATTTATTATATCTTTGTTTGTTTGAAGGGATAGTTCATGTAAAATTAAATAGTATAGCGCTTTGATTTATTGCAAGATATGAGCGCTATAAATTCATGATTATATTATTATTTTATCTTCAAATAAGCTGACACTCTTACTACCATGTTAATGATATGAATATGTTATTAGTTTCTTCAAGGAAAATACCTGTCAGTAATGAATCAGTCTCTCCACTAATACAACCTACAAACCCTTTTGTTTTGTTTTTGTTTTTACACCGGCTATACCTCATTGCTTTACGAGAAACTCATCGTCTGGGCAATAAATCAGTCTAGCAATGAGACAATCTCCAGCCTGAAAGAAACAATAAAACCTTGAAATTTACATGAATACAAATTCCACCCCAGAACAAAAAAACAGAGCCATCCTGGTCAAGCTTTTGTGTACGCCTCATTACATCCATTTTATGTGATTGCAAGGTTTAACAATCTACTCGTGAGAGAGAGAGAGAGAGAGAGAGAGAGAGAGAGAGAGAGAGAGAGAGAGAGAGAGAGAGAGAGGAGAGAGGAGAGAGAGAGAGAGAGAGGAGAGAGAGAGAGAGAGAGAGAGAGAGAGAGAGAATTGACAGACAGACAGACAGACAGACAGACAGACAGAGACAGAGGCAGGCAAACAGACAAGACAGAGACATACACAGACAGAGAGAGTGTGTTTTATGATAAATAGATGCTTATATAGCGTCTTGTATACGCACATATACAAACAGAAGCATACGATTATACAATACGCACACAGACACACAGACACACAGACACAGACAGACACAGACAGACACAGACACGACACAGACACAGACACACACACACACACACACACACACACATATATATATATATATATATATTATATATATATATATATATATATATATATATATTATATATATATACATATATAAACGCGCGCATGCACGCATATACATATCATATACTCTGTCTGACTGCCTGTCTTTTTTCTTTGACTATTATTATATTTCTTTGCTTGTCTTTGTCTTTGTTGCTGTCTTTCATCCTCCTCCCCACCCCTTCCACTCACCAATACAACTAATACATCCACGTGAAGAATAAAGAAACGAAATAAGTACATGCCTAGGTCTCCCTCTTTATTATACCTTCAACTATATTTTCCTTTCTTCTCTTCCATCTCCACTTTTAGATTGATCTGATAATTATTTCTTTATTCCAGGTAAAAAAATCTTTGAGTCCAGCAAATAAGCCTATGAATCTTTCACAACAAAGACTTTTCTCTTCTTCTGATGGTAAATGCACACACAGCCTTTATTTTAGACGAAATTAAAGTCATAAACCACAAACGATTTTATGACAATTGTTATATATTAACACTATATAAAGAGAAGCTGAGAAAATTTCTTTTTCATCTGTCTTTGAGAGGTGGAGACACACCACCTTACATCTAGTAAGCCATTGGGGCACCTCTAAAGATTTTTCAAGGACTAATGACTTCCAAAGGACCCTATGACGGCTTCTAAGTAATGTTATTCTGTGTTTCAAAGACTGAAGCTCAATTATTATGTGTGTGTCTGGAAGATTAACGATAAAATGCCTTTTGATGCTGCGCAATAAATATTTAGGTCTTGTGCATGCGTAAGACTTTTTTGAAATTAAATAAAGGCTGAATAGAATAATCCAATCAAAGGCGTTGTGGTGGGATGATTGGGTCGGGTATTACGTTTGGATGTCTTTTGGAGAGTGATAAACATAAGGAGATGTTGTAGATGAAATTTATTAGATGTAAATATATCAGAAACTTGTATATCTGGGTACGACAGTTTCCAGGTGTGATAAGAGATAAAACACAAATCTACATCCACATAATGTTGTGTGAGTGTTTGAGGAAGGGATTGTTATATTGTGTTTGCTCGCACGTCGCGGTTTGTGTGTGTATACATGTGCTCGCCGCACGCGCGTATGTATGTGTTTAGTTTTTGTGTTTGTATGTGTTGTTTTGCCTTTGTCTGTCTATGCATTAGTGTGGCAGAATCTGCACGCACAAAAGCCTTATATTTTTATTGTCATAATTAAGTATACATTCTAGTTTCTATGATACGTTTTTTCAAGACAGTAAAAATATTTACCAACCCTTACCTTTGCTCCTCACTACTAATGATTGCACTCTCCCTCAAATTTACAGCAATGGTCTTATAAGTAGTAAATCCGTTTTTTGCGGTTAAGGTCGTATGAATTATTCTACACTGCAAACGGCTCATTGCTTTATGATAAAAAAAAAACTATCGTCTGGGCAATAAACCTGTCTAGGAATGAGACAAGGATCAGTACAGAATTCACAGAGAAAGAATGACCTCGGTAACGCCTTGTCTATGCTTATTAGTAGCTATTTTGTCATTACAGCGTCGATTGGTTGATATTCCAAGTCGACGCACGATGAACATTAGGCATGGGTATGTTCATAAGCATCCTGAGACTTAGTGTATAAGTATGCAGATAAGGGATACGATACGCATACAGACAGATATAACAACAGACAGACAGATCTCTCTCTCTCTCTCTCTCTCTCTCTCTCTCTCTCTCTCTCTCTCTCTCTCTCTCTCTCTCTCTCTCTCTCTCTCTCTCTCTCTCTCTCTCTCTCTCTCTCTCTCTCTCTCTCTCTCTCTTCTTCTTTATTTACTGAATAATCGATGTCATCCACCAATAGACCTGGCAGTGGAGTAGGACTTGTTCACCTTTTTCCTTTACCGTCTGCAATTTCTGCCGTATCCTTTGATGGTTGACTCTAGAGAGACCACTGGTTTTCATCTACTCACGGAAGCTTAGGGTCTAGGCAAGATACTTATTATCTACTCAATACAGAACTCGCAGCTTTGTAGCTGTATTCAGAATGAAGTCAGCAGTTGGGGATAAGAACTTCATTAATTTTCTAGGTGATTGCTTTATTATGTTGTGGCGGATGCCATGGTCAGAGCGCTTGCTCTTCCCAAGTCAAAGTTAAGTATCATCAAGTGTGGTTACCAGTTGGATGGGTGACCGTTTTCGTGCCTTGGCTTCAGTATAGTTCCCCAGTTCACCCAGCTGTAAATGGGTACCTGCCCTCTTTAAAGTCAGGAAAGGTGATGCAGCGAGGGAGAGGAGATGGGCGCCGCTCTCAATATGCCGGCCCCTAACGAAGCTGAGGTTTCAGACACTCTCTCCTCAGTAAAAAGCGGGCCAAATTTTATGCAGATAATTCTACCATGACCTAAAATGGTAGATGGTAGATCATTTTTGTTCAACTGAATTTAATTTCACATACGCACGGCTTTGCAGTTACGGGTTATACTAGATATTGAATATCCCGTACCACTTTAGCTTGCATTTTTTCCAACTAAAGTCAGGATCTCTTCATATGGTCCGATGGCATTTTTAAATCTGGTTTTCACTTCTTCACTGAATGAATGCAGAACAAAAAATGTATATGCTCTAACACGATTAATAAAAAACGCAATCCACCCACAGGACTTGAAAATAATCCCTAGGGGGAAAGGTGCCTTAGTGCAAAGGCATTACAATCAGTCAGTGGTCAGTAACAGTTCATTCCCTGGTGATAAAGAAGAGGAAATTTGTCAGCAAGAAACGCTCCATTAGCGACATCTCTGGCCAGGTTCCAAGAAACAGTCCTGGTCGTTTGCATTTTTTTCACACCAATTTGGCTTACTTGGACTAGTTTATTGGTCATGACTCCGCTATTCGATGGAGGTGATACACACAAAACAGACACATATACTATCTCTTCATGACCAAGATAGAACTGTCCTGCAGTGTCTGATAATATGAGATTATGTGTGTGATAATGTCCCAGCAGTAACAGAAATTTAGCAGATATTTCTTGGATGAGTCATGATTTTCGATTTGTCCCGTTTCAAGAAATTTGTTATCATGTGATGTTTTTGTCTCTTTTTTTCATTCGCTCCTTTGAATGCAGTCGAGATGGAGCTGTTCATTTTTCTGCCTCTTTTTCTTCCTTCTTGAACAGTGCCTTGCCGTATTGTTTTTGCAAGTCCTTTTGATCTTGTGACATTCTCATTGCCATACCATTTAAGGTTCCACTTCTTTACGATTGATAAAAGGTTTTCGTAGGACCAACGGTGTTCAATGCACCAGCAATGATTTTCTTAATGTATGCGCATATAGTAGTAGGCACCATTAGTCTCGGAAGACTAGGGAGTTGCGCTCTAGTCTTAGAGCGCAAAGCTTGGGAAGTAAGTATGAAGGCAAACTTTTACGCATGGGCATATACATGAAGGGAATTAAGGCACTGGCACTGGCAGATCTGCACTTGAAGTTGACCTGGGGGATCGTAAATACTCCCACCCTGATTTACCAGACGCCTTCGAGATTCAAACCCACGACTTCGTGGACCCATAGGGTTGTCTTTGGTTATACCGTCCGTTGTGGTAATAAGGATGATAAAAAAAAACATCCTTAAAAAGCAAACATTTTACATTTCCAGTTCATTTCAATTTTTACACTCGCCAGATTCATGCCTAGATATAGGGCCAGACAATTTATGATAGTATTTTCCCCTCTATACGTAGTCATTTTATCTTATGTACACAAGTATATTATTCTGTGTACTTTATTCTACTAGTATCATCATTGTCACTCCTGTGGATTATTTTTACGAGGACATATAAATCCACGGATCGCACAGGACATTGGTCATTCCCCTCAGCTCTTAAAGTTAACATACAGTCCACCACCCAGAGTATGTGATCAAACACGGGATTTCTCGCTTTTAAGACAGCCGTGCTACCATAAAACATCTATCACACTGTCGCAGAATGTCGAAGTTATAAGATAAAACGGCACTTTGCTTTTAGTTTTGTGTTTCATAAAACAAAAACAAAATATGTTTATCTGAATTTCAGGTAATTGTACATGCTTAAACGGAAAATGAAGCTATAAGATGAAGAGATCATCTGAGATTAAATAAAACTAAGAATTACAAAAGTGTCCTGATATTTTCTTATATATTCATTTGTTTTTCTTTATTCACGGCAGATTTTTCTGTGCAAAATTCGGACTGCTCTCCCTTGGGAAAGTGCGTCGCCTTAAGAAAGCACCCCCTTCTTTTCTTTCTCTCTTCAGCAACTGTATTTGTTTCCCTATGAGAATCGCTTTTCTGCGGAATTTTGCCAGGGAACAACTCTCTTGTTTGCCGTGTTATTTTATGTGTGCTAAATAATGATGTGTAACACAGGGACCTCGTTTATTGTCTCATTGAAAACTAGCACCCAGATAACCACTCATGGTCAAATGTATGTGTGGGCAAGTTTTTGACCCAAACGGGTATCAAAAACCGCATACTTCCGACCCAGACTTTTCGCTTTCAAGGCAGTCGCATTACCTCTAGACCACGGATCTATTAATAATGATCTTTGCAGAGACAATGTCAAGGCAAACAGTCTGTCAGCAAACGATCTGTATTTATATTCGTATTACATGAACTGAAAAGAAATCCCTAAGTGTGGTTATAAACAAACCAAGAACACTATTTGAAAACAATATTATCTTGTTGTATACTTATTAGAAGTAACATGGAGAAAGAATATCTCTTTATTTATTTATCTACTTAATACTTATTTATCTAATCTCTTGTTTGTCTATTTCTCTATTTATGTACTTTATTATCTATTTAGTAGCTATTCATTTGTAGTTATTTAGTTATTTATTCGTTTATATCGAGGATAATGAAATAAACACTCGTGTGTTTTTCATCAGTTCCCGTGTGATGTTTGTACTTGTCGTCTGTTCCACGCACACAATGGCTATCTTACGAATAAGGAACAGATTAATGTTGGCAACGATGTGCATAAGAACATCAATCAAGACGTTAACTTTCGACGCTATTTCAACATTAAGCCCAATTAGAAAAAAAAATTGAAGTAATTTATAACTATTGCAAACTTTGTGGCTGGTTGATTTTTTCAGGACTAATTATCTGGCTGTTTCAATGGAAACTTTACTGACTGGCAGCCTAACTGGTTACATTGAATACATAATTCATCACCATCACTGGGTAGAGAGCATAGTGCCTGGCCTTCATTTGTGCTTAAAACTCTGCAGGGGACCTTCCCGCATGGCTTCAGCCACATTCGGATTTCTAGGCAGCTCGTTGAAAGATTCAAAAGATAAAAAAGTAGTTGCTTGAAAAAGGCAGGAGAACGGGCTGGGTAGACAAACATAGACAAAGGAGAGAGAGAGAGATGAGAGAGAGAGAGAGAGAGAGAGAGAGAGGGAGGAGAGATGAGAGAGGAAGGACAGACAGACAGACAGATAGACAGCAGACAGACAGAAGACAGACAGCAAAGACAGACAGACAGACAGACAGCCAATGGGATTAGAGAGGTAAGCGACAAGCAGATTTCAATGGACTGATCAAAAGGGAAATTCTAGCACAGAATGTCTGGAAAGTAGCGATGTTTGATATATACTGAAAGAGTCTCTGGCACCCCTTCGGGGGGAACCCATAATTTAGATTTGGATTTTGTACACGGAAATAAGAAAATCGGAAAAAGAACGATACAGATGCAACAACGACATACAAACAAACAAACAAACAGCTAGAGATGACGAAGCACAGCGATTTTCATTCTGGCCATGTTTAAATGCCCAAACGTCTCAGGCGTTCTGTCACATCATTAAAACGTCTGAAAGCATACACAAGTTCTTCTGTTCTCTGTCTCGTTTTTTTCAATGCCAGTAATGAAACGGAGAAAGTGGAGCAGTCTGTTGTCAGGATGAAAATAAAATCTCTTAATGTGGCAATGTACAGACAATCAGATACCTCTACTAAACACTGAATATACATCTTGCCTGGGGAAAAAGCAAGATTTTTAAAAAAAATTACCATCAAAGAACAGACTGCAATCACTCATGTGTCTGGCAAAAAGACGTGCCACATTTAACTAGCTTTATCTGAAAGATATATTAGCAAAAACCATAACTAACTAGTGATCTGTCTGTCTGTCTGTTTAATTTTGGGGCTGATGGCTTAACTAGTGCATTATGTATATTGTATTAATTGACTGATTAATTGGCTGGTCGGCTCATGAACCGATTGGCTGATTTATTTGACTGGATGGCTTAATGGCTGATTGCTTAGCTGTCATGTAAAAAAAACCAGAAAGCTCTCCATCGCTGACTTGACTGACAGACCCACACAGTCATTGCAAAGAGTTTGTGTGAATCAGTAGAAGACTGGTATAGTAAGAAAACATCAATTTATACATGTGAATATTTTTCGTGGTTATTTTACCTGCACGCAACCCGACTGAAAATGTGAAAGATACAGGATCAGTAAAAGTTAAAGTAGGGTGTCCCATAACCTGTGTGGTCGTATGGGAGTGAGGTGTCAGAGACCTCAGCTTCTCTAGAGGCCAGCATTTTGAGGACGGCGCCCATCCCTTCACTCTCGCTGCTTTACCTTACCTGACCCTAAAGAGGGCAGGTACCCATTTACACCTAAGGAGACAAGAGGGCTGTGCTGAAGCCAAGGCGCGCAAAACGGTCACCCATCCAATTGGTAACCACGCTCGACGCTGCTTAACCTTAGCTGGGGGAAAGTAAGTGCTCTAACCACTAAGCTATCCCGTACCCAGAGGGTCAATATGAAAATGTAATCTGTAAACTTTCCCTTTTGTGCAATATCTGCTTTGATAAAAAAAAATCGTATACACGATGCGCATGGTTAAATGAGGTAGACAGTCGGGTGCTGTCCATATACAGACAAGTTTGAATTCATAATCATATTAATAATATTGTTGATAGCCCTACCGATCATGAAAGCCATATCAGGGATGTTACCTCATTTAGTTTCAATGGCTCCAGTAGCGTTCAACTTTAGGTTCAAAACCAACACTTCCTAATTCTTTCAAATACCCGACACCGCCTTTCTGAAAAACAACAACATTAAATGACACAATACCTAAATTATTTCATTACTTTTAAGGCAAGTAAACCAGACTGTGCTGAAGAAGCCAGCCATTCCAAAATTTCAAAATTAGAATTAATGTGTTTAGGCAGTAATGATGCTGTTTACAAGCAGAAATTTAGAAACTAAAAGCAGCATAATTAAATCAGTCTTAGGATGATACAGAAAAAAGGATGCCGATCAGAGAGAGAGAGAGAGAGAGAGAGAGAGAAGAGAGAGAGAGAGAGAGAGAGAGCAGAGACAGAGACAGAGAGCAGAGAGAGACAGAGACAGAGACAGAGAGACAGACAGGAAGAAGAGAAGACAGACAGGAAGAGAGACAGAGGACAGAGAGAGACAGACGAGAGAAGAGAGAGACAGAGACAGACAGAAGACAGACAGACACAGACACAGACAGACAGAGACATACAGACAAGCACACAGACAGACAGAGACACAGAGAAAGGCCATCAAAGAAACAACAACTTTAGCAATCATAACTGTAACTCCTGTGGCTTTCTGAGACATCATTAATGTTTTGGAGATAAGGGTAAGTTTTTGTTTATTTGCCTGCTTGCTTGCTTTTTTATATGTATAAGTTACTCTGTCTAGCTGACCAATGTATGTCATACTGGGAGATTAGCCTCACTATCTTGTGTGTCAAGAAGCACGTTAACTTTTTTTCCTTTTAAGATGCTGTCTGATGATGTTTGCTGACATTTTGAATTTCATGTAAAACAGCAAATGTACATCCCGGAAAAAACCCAAAGTAGTTTAATTCTTCTTATAATTGGAGCCCTGAGATAGAAAATGTCTGGGATATAGGTAAAGTTTAAGTGGTCATAGTTTTAAGATAACTGAACTAATTTGATTCGTTTGTGTTATATAATATGAGGTACACAGAGTGAGAGAGAGAGAGAGGCAGACAGACAGAGACATAGACATAGACAGAGACAGAGGTACAAAAAGACACAGAGCCATAGACAGATACTGAAAGAGAAAGAGAGAGATAAGAGACAGAGAAACAGAAAAAAAGATACAGACAGACAAACAGACATACATAGAGGTAGACAGAGAGAGAAACAGTGAAGAGATGATGACAGGAAGACAGACATACAGAGAAAGAGACAGAAAGACAAACAGAAAAAAAAACACAGACAGACAGAGACAAAAACAAAGACATGATAGATACAAGGACACTAAGAGGTACACAGACACAAAAAGAAAACAACAACCAAACAAAACAACCCGCGAAAATCAGCAACCTAAAAACAAAAGTGAACCAGACTAAACTGACGCGTCCATTGTGTCCCTGTATTAACTATCAGCTTTGAGCCAGAGGCACTGCCCTGTGTCACCTCATTAAAACGTCTGAAGGACAAAACCAGGTCTTCCTTTCTTCCTCTGCCTGCTTAGTGCTCTAGTGCTGCTCCATGCCTCTGAAGAAACGGGGCAATCCGTCTTGTCTATGTTTTTTGTTGTTGTTTTGTTGTTGTTGTTTTTGTTCTTGTTGTTGTTGTTGTTGTCGTTATTACCAGGAAGCAGAGGGTCTGTCTCCTGGGAGTGACAGTGAACTTCATTAAAAGACTAAAACTTGTTTAATTATTTTTTTTTTAAATTCTTTTATATCGAGGATAAAGGAATAAGCACTCATGTGTTCTTTTTTTATATCAAGTCTCCCGTTGTATGCAGTTTTGTAATTTCTCTGTTCCCCCCTGGCTCACAATGGCCTACTCTTATGAAAAAAGGGAACAGGATGTAACGTGTGCGCAAGATGTTCTGCGTGATTACCACACGGAGCCTCGGTTTATTGTCTCATCCGATGAATGATTTTTGGTTGGGGAATGTGGATGTTGCACTGATATTAACTCCATGATGATGTTGTGTTGTTTGTGTTGTTGTTGTTGTTGTTGTTATCAGGAAGCAGAGTGCCGATTTTTTGTGAATGACAATGTCCCTTTCATCAAGAAAAAACCCGTTCCGCTTTTTTGGAAAAGCTGGTCATTGTGTGTCGATGGGAATAAATACAACAACAAAACTGCATATCATAATGACGGGTGTACATAAAACCTCATGAGTGTTTGTTCCATTGTTCTCAAAATAAAAGTAAACAAAAAAAAAACAGAAAAAAAAATTACGTTAGAAAGGCAAACTAATGACCTCTTTGAAGGTAACATAACTGGAATTTTTAATTTTATTTCTCTTTTTTTTTCGTTTTTCGGTTAAAGTTCCGAGGTTTACCAATGGTGAGTTTGCTATATAAGCGTTACTGTCCAGCAAGATGGTAAACCGATTTGTCTTTGCGGTCCTCATCAAAGGAAGATTTGCGTAACAAACGTTATTGCCCATTAAAAGCACCGAAAATCAGACTTCGGTAATACATGCTGGTAATTTTCGTGTTCTGTTTATATCAACGAACGTTGACATGGATAACGGGATTTTGACGTGCATTAAAAAGTTAATTTGCATGTGTAAAACTTAACCCAGAAATATAAGGCACTAGTAGAATCTATAAGGAAAGACCATAACAACCAGGATAAAAAAAAAGGATAGGAAGGTTTACGCGTAAGTCTGATTTCGGATATTTTGCCACAACATGCACCTCATACAGACAACAGACAGACAGAGACACAGACACAGACACAGACAGAGAGAGATTAACAAAGAAAAACATCTAGGAAGTATAACTGTAATTCCGTGTATTGAGAACATTAAGTTTGGAGAAAATGGTAAAACACAACAACAACAGCCACAACAACCAACACAACAACACACAACACACAACACACACACACACACACACACACAACAGACACAACAACAACACACACACACACAAACAAACACACACACACACAACAACACAGTCAACACAACACACGCACGCACGCACACATAACAAAGCACACACACACAACACACACACACACACACAACACACACACAAAACACACACACACACACAAAACACACACACACACACGCACCACACACACACACACACACACACACACACACAAGCACACACACACACACACACACACAACACACACACAAACACACACACACACCACACACAACACACACACACACACACACAAACACACACATATTCACGTGCGCGCGCTAACAAAATCGGCAATTTCGTTTAAACGCAGACATCATCATCTTATTTGTAATGTTCACTTGTACAGACAGAGAACAAAAGAGCAGACAAAGAAGTGGTTAAAAGCCAACATTAACTCTTTAACTTCATGTGTCCTTATGTGGCAGCTCCTAGACGCATTAAAAGAAAATGGGGCTGGATATTGTGCGGTTTATTATTGTTCATATTGTGTAGTGTTATGTTACATTACACACTGTCTTGAATACGGTATACTGTGCCATCTATTGACTCAAAATCTGTCTACGTAAAATTCGAGTATTTTAAACAGTTTCATATAATAAGAACATTTTTGTTATGGTATAATTGTTTCCGAGTTGTTATTTACTTGTATGTTTGTGGATTTTTGCTTGTTTTTATATTTTTGAGAGACAGAGAGAGAGACAGAGACAGAGCTAGAAGTGACACATAAGGAGATACACGTAGACAGACACACAGTGAGGCAGGAAAACCAGAATTATTTCAATCGTTTATATATATATATATATATATATATATATATATATATATATATATATATTATATATATACACACAAGATTCCCATCTAGACGTGTGCTTCCTATTCTAGCAATAAACGCTGGGAGAATTGTCGACATCTTAAAATGTATCTGTCATGAATTGATTGATCAAATTTGTTGATTTGTATTACTTCTTCTTCCCAAAGTCTCTGTAAGCCTCGAGAGAAATTCCTAGCGGGCAGATTTTTTTTTTTTATCTTTTAAAGCTTCCTCTTCTCTGAGAGGGATTTTGACACTGACAAGAGCGCTGATCAGTGAAATACGGACATACTTAATGTCATGTGTCAGACCCGCTATTTTGTTTTTCGTTCCTCGGCTAGAGCTCCGAGGTCCACTAATGTCGAAATATAGGCGTATTCAACAGGTTTTTCCTCCCCCCCCCCCCCCCTCTTTCCCCCAATTAAAGTATTCGTATTCTGACCTCTGGGATGCTGTCTTAACTCGACACCCACGTGCTTGCGGTTTTTTGTTGTTGTTTTATTTTGCCTACCATTAGGGTAACTGTGTTCTAACCGGGGTCGATGTCTAAACACGCTGCTTTTTTTAATATTAAAAACGTTCTTTTATTTAGAGGATAATGAAATAAGCACTTATATGTTTTTAACATAAAGTTCCCGTGTGTATGTAGTTTTCTCAATATTTTGTCATCCGTTCCCACCGGCACGCAATGGTTTACTCTTCCGTAAAGCGGAACGGGGTTTAACGTGTGTGTAAGATGTTCTGCATGCGTTCACATACTACTTGTTGGTTTACATTTCCATTCAAAGGACTTTTGGGGGGAGTGAAGTTGGCACTGATGTTAACTCTAGAGAAAAAATTATCTTGAACAAAATTCGAACATTGGTCAGCAGATCACGAGCACAATCAGCATCACTCTAACCACCAGGCTGTCAGTTTCCCAGTGCATCCGTTTTTTTAGTTTTTCTAAAGAGAAAAGATCTTTGGTCATCTGTTCTTGCCAATACAACTGGCTCTTCTCTTCAAAAACAAAAACAAAAAAAAA
>CM060330.1:49752456-49769956 GCA_030674155.1 Stramonita haemastoma
ATAAAAAACCCAAAAGTGCTTATTCCATTATCCTCATTATAAAAAAAAAAAAATAAATAGAAATAAAATATCATAATTATGTGCACAGATGCACACGCATACATACCCAGTCAAAGATATGTGCACACACACACGCACATACACACACACATGCCATCCACTTCAATAAAGAAAATCAAAGCTTATTCAATGAATCATCCAGAAATAAAGAATAGACTTTGACCGACTTTGACTTGGACACATGTATGCACGCATGCATGCATGCATGCACACAGGCACGCATGCAGTCAGACATACATGTGCCCACGTTCGCGCACCCACGCACGCACACGCATGCACACGCGCGCACCACACACACACACACACACACACACACACACACACACACACAATTTGCACGCGCGCGCGCATGCGCGCGCGCGCACACACACACACAATTTGCCTCAAGCTCTCAAAAGTACTATCATGTAGGGCCTACCACCACAGCTTAGCAGGGAGCAAAAATTCTCAGTACAAGGACAGGTGTCCTAGCAACCACGATGTAGGGAGGCCACAAGGTAGTGATGTCATTCTGATGTTGTAATGAGTAACCCTTCTTTCAGCGTATGGGTGTGTGCATACCCAGGACGTACTGGGAGTTTAAATGCTAATTAAGTGCATTTTTAATTAACACAAACAAACCATTTTTTGTGTAAGTGTAGATCAGATGTTTATTGACAAAGTCATGAAATTTCAAGGCTGTAGGTTTGATAGTTTTGGAGTTACAGAGCAAAATATAGGGGTCTGGGTGTACACACACCCAGAGCGTATGGGGAAGGTTAAAGCACACAGCAGTACCTTCTTGTTACAGTGTAGTCAACAACTCGATCCAGCCTTCTTACATATAGATTGAGTATGAATATTACGTGTGTCAATACAGTAACAGTTCATTACTTAGGATACGAGACGGAAATGAAGGCTGTACGGCATTTCGAAGACAGGTCTACTCTACACTTGATACTTTTTAGATAACGTTTGTCTGGAATCAGAGCTTGGGTCTAAAAGTACTGCGGATATGATGTTCATTACGTCTTGGATGCATATATGGAAACGCACAAGTACACGCGCGCTCGCACATACACATGCACGTATACACGCGCACGCGCGCATGCACACACACACACACGCGCACACATACAAACGCACACACACGCAAACACACACACACATACACACACCCGCGCGCGCGCGTGCGCGTATAGCAATATTCATGTCCATCTGTGTATATATTGTTTGTTTCATTCGAGATAGATAGATAGATAGATAGGATAGAAGATAGATAGATAGATAGATAGATAGATAGATAGATAGATAGATAGATAGATAGATAGATAGAAGATAGAAGAGAGAGAAGAAGAGAGAAGACAGACAGACAGAAGAAGACAGACAGACAGACAGACAGAGAGGCAGACAGGCAGACAGACAGAAGATAGACAAACAGACAGACAGACAAACAGAGAGATTGAGAGATTGAAAGGCTAAGAGAGACAGAGACAGACAGACAGACGGACACACAGATAAACAGAAAGAGATAGAGAGGGTGGTGGAGGGGGTGTTGACGAGTAAAATGCACCCTAGACCTATAATTATGGCTTTTATATTCAGCCGAAATAGCTCTGCTCTAACAACAGAACAGGAAAAACACGTTAACGAGCTCTACTTTTAAATTTCTATTAAAGGTCATTTAACAATTGTTGCTTATTTTTTTGTACTTGATCACTTTGCATGCAGACAGCCGCTCATTAAGAAAAAAACAATATCAAAATAATTATGTTCTCATGAGTAAAGTTAGCCCAATCATGCCATAGTCTGTGCACAACAACGTTCTGAGCAGCAGACCGAAAACTGTTTATTATTCATGATGACACACATAATTTATTTTCAACTTGATGGCCGTGTTATTCCATATCCTTATTACATTACTGGATTTAATGGTATTTTGTATAAGTTTTATAGGGTGATAATTACGAGTGCACATTTTCCAAAAGTGCTACTTTACACATACTAAGAATCTATCCATCTGTCAAAGGAGAGATGACTAGTTATAACTGACAGCACAAATAACAGGTCTGTGGGGTTTTTTAACAGTTTTCGTGTCGCTAACTGGAATGTCGTTGTTGTTGCCAAAAACCCACTACTAGAAAGTTGCAGACTGGTACCCAAAGAATCCCGAAAAACTTAGCAGAAAAAGTCAAATCAAGTCATGACACAGCAAGCCTAGGCTTTCACTTTTAGCTTGTCAGACAGTACATGAAAAACATCGACAGCATCACACCTTGCTGGCAGTAACAAAGTACAAGCTTCCCTTGAGATGATGAGTGGAAGTATGATAGAAGAGAGAAGAAAAGCAAAGAGGGTGGTACCTTTCCATTCTACCCTGTGCCAGAATTGCAGTGATGGTGACAAAGTGGAGTGTTATTGTTAGGAAAATGTTAGGTGTCTGACCAAAAAGAAAAATGTTAGAGACTGCCAAAACCTCCTTGTCGAGGAACAAGTGACTCTTTGTTTTTGCCCGTTTCTAGGTCTATGGTCTCTATGTCTCGATTTGTCTCTGTCACTGTTTCTTTGTCCCTTTGGCTCTGCTGTTTTTGTTTGTCTCTGTGTCTCTACCTTGGTCATCATTACTCATCGATTATTTAGGTAATGAAAACACAGAGAGAGACAGACAGACAGACAGAGACAGAGATACAGAGATACAGAGAGAGACAGAGAGACAGACAGAGAGACGGACAGAGACAGAAAGAGGGAGCTTGAGAAGGAGCGAGACAGAGACAGACAGACAGACAGACAGACAGACAGACAGACAGACAGACAGACAGAGGCAGAAGCAGAAACGGAGAGACAGAGAGTCAGAGAGACAGAAAGATAGAGAGATAGAGACATACCGAGGGACGGACAGAGACATAATAGATAGACCAGAAGAGAAAAGAAAGACAGGGAGAGATAAAAATCCCATCCATGTTTTTTTAATAGGCAATGGATATCTACTTGTGTGATTTTTACTTCCATCAAAAATGACAGTAATGACATTAATTGTTGTCACCTCTTTCTCATCTTCGTGAACCCCCTGCCTTCCCGTTCCTCAAACACACACACACGCGCACGCACGCATGCACACACGCACGCACACACACACACACCTGTGTGTTAGTGTATGTTAGTGTTATTGTGTGTTGGGTTGGTGTGTGTTAGTGTTAGTGTGTGTTAGTGTTAGTGTGTGTTTAGGGTGTGTGGTTAGTGTGTGTTAGTGTTAGTGTGTGTTGTGTTAGTGGTTGTGTTAGTGTGTGTTAGTGTTAGTGCGTGTTAGTGTTAGGTGTGTTAGTGTTAGTGCGTGTTAGTGTTGTGTGTGTTAGTGTTAGTGCGTGTTAGTGTGGCGGTTCGCGTTAGTGTGCGTTGGTGTGTATGTGTGCGTGCGCGCTTGCGCGCGCGCATTTAGCATGTTAGTTCACAAAATTGACAGACATACCGTCTTAAACGTCATAGATTTTTCTCTGTATCTATTCCTTTCCCACCTTATTTTTTGTCTCTCCCCCTAAATGCTACTTTATGGTAATTCCTAGATTACAACGTACATCATTCTATAACAGTAGCAGTCTCACCATACTAATTTGCTTTACCATAAAGGTCCATAGGCCTTGTATGCAAAGCTTCATTCTAGTCCTATTAATCCTGGTTTTCTGTTCCCTCATATACGTAATCCTTTCTTGATAGGTAGCGAATACGCTCGTAACAACAGCCAATTCCCCTTCTTTGGTGAATGATGGTCTACTGAAATGACAAAACTTTGCCCAATTTCCTCCCTAAATCCTTCTTTTCATCGCCTTATACAAGGCTTAGTACTAGTTTCGTTTCATGGGTATATGTAACTCTGAATTATGTGTTTTTTTTAGCATATTCGGGTAAGTTTGGGAAAAAAAGCAACCTTGCCATCCCACAACGAACTTTTGCAAAAAAAGAGACAACATGGATATATAGAAGTGTTAAAATAAGGAGAATAATTTTAGTTAAAGATTTGAGAATTTGCTATTAGGCCCTAGTCAAATGATTTCCATGACAAAATACACTAATTATATAACTCGTAACATCAGACTTTTTAAGCTAAGCAAATGCAGCTATAAATCCCATCATTCTAAACATAGCAGAACCACTGACAGGAAAAGAAAACCGTCGATGGCAGTGGATGTAGCACAACAGGACAGACCATTCGATTAAGTGATAATAATGTGAGAGAAATATTCAAGTATTTGCAAAACATCCGCCATGTCTTCTAGTGATTTTTGACTGCGTTCTCTGAACCATAGTAAATATGGGATTTGTGTTGTACAGCGTAGTGTAGTGTAGTGTAGTGTAGTGTAGTGTAGTGTGTAGCGTAGTGTAGCGTAGCGTGTGGGTGTAGCGTAGTTAGTGTAGTGTAGTGTGTGTAGTGTAGTGTAGTGTATGTGTTAGTGTAGTGTAGTTGTTAGTGTATGTTTTAGTGTAGTGTAGTGTAGTGTAGTGTAGTGTAGTGTTAGTGTGAAATCTAATCAACAGCTTTTGTACCGAGTATGTGAACCATGGATCTTTTTTCAGGATTACTGATACATATTCAAAATAGAACGTTTCATGCAAGTTGGAGGTTAAAATCTATGCTTTTACATCAATTTAAAAAATAAACCTGTGTAAGGACATTATATCCTACACAAAAAAAGACTCCACAACTCCAAGCGACAAGGCAGGCTTCAGAGTAGCTCGATCCTAAACTGATGAGACAACACAACCTTTCCTCTTTCCAGGAATATATTCATCGCTAATGGCATGCTCATATTCTGCCTTAAATAATGAAAGAGACGAGAGATTCGTCTGCTGTTGTTTTTTACCTTGAATGTTTTCAAAACAGATGCCTAGCAAGCAGATGATTGAGAGTTTGCACCAAGAGTTTCTATAATCTGCACGTGTTAATGGCTTGGAAAGAACGAGATCGTTTTGTTGTTCTTTGTGCATGCAGTATTCTACGTTGTGTTTTTCCTGTTCTCTGATTTGTTGTTGCTGTTGTGTTGTTGCTGTTGTTGTTGTTGTTGTTGTTGTTGTTGTTGTTGTTGTTGTTCTTCTTCTTCTTCTTCTTCTTCTTCTTCTTCTTCTTCTTCTTCTTCTTCTTCTTCTTCTTCTCTTCTTCTTCTTCCTCTGTTCTTGGTTGTTGCTGTTGTTGTTGTTGTTGTTGTTGTTGTTGTTTTTTTCTTCTGTTCTTCTGTTCTTTTCTTTCTTGTTCTTCTTCTTCTTCTTCTTCTTCTTCTTCTTCTTCTTCTTCTTCTTCTTCTTTCTTCTTCTTCTTCTTCTTCCTCTTCTACTTCTTCTTTGCATTCTTCTTCTTTGCATCTCTCTTTGCATTCTTCTTCCCCAAACGCTCAGGCAGCAACTCCTTGTTTCTGTCATACTACCTAAAATGTGTATGTGCTGACGCAAGTACCTGACAAGTCAGGCCCAGCGCGTGTGACTATACCGTTGGGAAGAACTAATATAATTATTTAAAATCTTTCTGGTATAAAAGGGAGGGTAATGAATCAAGCAGGCAGAAAATCTACAAGAGGGAGATGATAGGGAAAAAAGAAAAACAAAGTGGAAAACAAAGAGAGGGATAGAAAAGAGGGAATCCTTAGCAAATGATTTCCTTAAGGTAAGGATGCTCCTTATACTAACAGGCTCCAGGCATCACCATGTTGGAAATGCAGTGTTAGTTCAGCAATTGAAGGTCAAGTTCTGAAACGGGAATATTTGACATTTCAAGCGAAGGAAACTCTTCTTTTTTCTTGTTGCAGAGAGTATTACGATACATGATGACTCACATGGAGCAGTCTTTCGCACATCAAGCTATCAGGTAGATCATCATCATCTCGATCTCATCATCATCATCATCATCATCATCATCATCATCATCATCATCATCATCATCATCATCATCATCATCAATCATAATCATAATCATAATATCATAATAATCATAATCGAAATTTAGAGGCCTACAAGAGACACAAAATGCAATAAATAGGTTCAGAGAAACTTAACAGGGACAGAAAGTCAGACTGACACAGAGACACAGCGACAGACGGAACCAGGCAGAAAATAGACGTGGAAAGGTTACGTGTGCCAGCGCGCGAACACAAACCAGTTTAAAGATAGAAGTAAAAGACATGTTTTATATCACTGTGCTGCTGCAAAATCCAAGACTATTAGCGCAGAGACTTTGATAACAGGCATCTTCCCTCCATCATAAACAGTCTGGCACCATGTCCAGTATGACTCATCCTCCTGTCTGCTTCCTAGATACCTACTGCCACAGATCATCTCCTGGAAAATAGGACAAAATGCGTGTCCTGGCTGGTTGCACTAAATTGGTGCTATGGCTCACAGCTATCATTCTACACACCTACTTACTGCCCTCCATCCACTCTCTCCACTAGCCCACCCAAAAATAATAATGCCAACTTAAACGCACCAAAGGGTTAATTCTTGTCTTTCTGTGTTCGGTATGTAAAATCAGACTTGCATTTTGTGTCTTTTCTTTTCCTACAGCTTGCACAAGACAGGATGTCTTAGAATTATCTTCATTTTTTTCATTTATGCCATATGTATGGAATGTACTTATCTATTTCTTGTGATGGCGTTGGAGAAGACACACACACACACACACACACACACACACACACACACACACACCACACACCACACACACACACACACACACACACACACACACAACACACACACACACCACACGCACACACACACACACACACATAGTGAACGAGAAGAAGAAAGACATAGATAGTGAGAGAGACAGACAGACGGACAGAGAGGACAGACAGACGGACAAGACACGAGAGACCGACCGACCGACCGACCGACCGACCGACCGACCGACCGACCGACCGACCGACGGCCAGGCAGGCAGAGCAGACAGCGGCAGACAGACGGACAGGACGGACGGATGGATGGATGTAGGGAACAGACAGACAGACAGACAGTACAGACAAAAATCGATATAGCAGAAACAAGATGGGGCAAGGTGCCCTTACTGTAAAGAAAAAAATATAGTCGGGAGGAGGGGGGAGGTGGAGACAGCACAATAATTATAAAAAGGGTCCCCATAGAACAGTCTCTTGACATCATAAAACAATCTGAAGACCTGACCGTGAACCACCCAGCTATCCTCTGCTTTCCACATCCAACAACAAGGTGTGCAGGCAATCCTTGTTCCCAAACACTTCATACATGTCCTACCATCAGATTAACTGTTGCTGCCCCACCTCATCATTCAGTTTTGTATAGATCCTGAGGGAAACAAGAAAGAACATTAACAAAAACATACAATACAGTAAAACTGTATAGAATGGGGGATATTACTAACGAAAAACAAGCATTGCTTATTTACTTTACAATGTGAGGTTTAAATGAACATCAGACGAACTGCACAAAACTTGAATTTCGAAGATATGAAAACAAGCTCAGTGTTTTAAATTCGTTTGGATTTTTTTTTCCAAAAACAGTTTGATATTATGACAGGCATAGCCCCACAGAAAAATGAGTCATACAGAACAGGGCTCAATCTATTTTCCTATATAAAAAAAATATGTCTACAACTTCTAACACAATCAACATGCCGGAATTAAAAAAAACACCCAAACACTGTACAATACACAACCAGCAAAGGTAAGCCAAAATTAGTCAAATCACCACTAATGAGAACACCAACATTTCTTCCACAGACATTCTCCACTAACAACATGCTCAGACGGGAGAAGAACATTTTTTTCCAAGTTTTTTTTTGTGTTTTCATTTCTAAGGTGATCAAAAATCTATGGCCAGCAAGCGGCCGATCGATGCATTGCACAATAATCTCTTTCAGACTCCTCGCTATCAGGGCCTGGGTAAATGGCCAGAAAAGGGCAACATCATTCGTTATCCTCCTGCATGCATACTCATCTTCATTGAATGCAGGGCAAAGATGTAACTCGTGACCATTTGACATTTTGAATCAATGAGGAATTGTTTTTGTCTTTTGTTTCTAGAAGTCTTGTGAAACAGAATGACATGACCGATGTAGTCAGGGAGAGAGCGTACTCATATCCAAGATAGAGCCTTTTTTTCTCTTTCAGATGAGACGACAAACCGAGGCCCCCGTGTATGAACGCACGCAGAACATCTTGCGCACACGTTAAATCCTGTTCCGCTTTTCGTAAGAGTAGGCCATTTTTGTGCCGGTGGGAATAGCTGACATTTACAAAACTGTATAAACACGGGGACTGGATGTAAAAAATCACAAGAGTGCTTGTCCCATTCTCCTCGATATAAAAGAATAAATAAACATAAACTAAAAAAAATAGAAAGAGAGGCAGAACAAAGACATATAGAAACGCAGAGTGACATATACACAGGGACAAGTGGCGAGACAGAGAGAGCCAGAAGTAAGGAGAAAGGAAAAGAGATTGACCAAGACATGTCTGCAAAACAAATGGACAAGATAAGCCGAAAGGTCGCATACAAAAGCACACGCATAGACGCTTGTGCGAGCGCGCACGCGCGAACACACACATACACACACACACATACACACACAATTTACACACACATACACACGCACACACACAACACACACATACACACACCCTCACACAACCACACATACACAACATACACACACATACACACCACAACACACACACATACACACACACACACACACACACACACACGCACACACACACACACACACTCACGCATCACACACACATCATTCAAACATACACACACATACAAACACACAAATGTGCGCACCCATGCACACAAAATACATACACACGAACACACGCGCGTGCACACACAATTCAGTACTTATATCCATAACCCCCCTGCACACACTCACACGCACACACACACAAATGCGCGCGCGCGCACACACCACATGCACGTGCACGTGTGCGCGCGCAAATTTCGGCAAAAGTTCAGAAATGATGATCTCTATTTCGTAGTGCTACAGGGGGCGAAAATGTGCCCACGCTCACACAGACACAGAGACACACAGACACAGACAGACAGACAGACAGACAGACAGACAGACAGACAGACAGAACAGACAGACACACACACACACACACACACACACACACACACACACACACACACACACACACACACACACGACATAATACACACACACTCACACACACACACACACACACACACACACACACACACACACACACACACACACACACACACACACACACACACACACACACACACACACACACACCCTAGTGCAAGATGGTCTCTCATTTCATAGTGCTGCTGCAGGAGACAAGCAAGAAGAATCTTATCACACACACACACATTATGATAGCGGGCATCTTGCCACCACCATCATAAACAGTCTGGGTCCATTTCACAGATGACCCATCCATCTGTCTGCTTCCTGGAGACCCACTGTCATACATCATCTGCTGAGAGAGAGGACAACGCTGCCCTTGGCTGCTTGCACTATGGCACATGGCAAAGATTAGAAAATATGGTTGTTGTTTTTTTACAGGGTTAAGTCTTGTCCTTACCGATTGCACATTATGTACATTTGTACATGTTGATATCAACTTTGTCGTACTAGAAACAACTAATGCAGTACGACTTAAGATTAAAGCTCATAACTGGCTTAGAAGCAGACAATGCTGCTTGTTTGATAAAGATGTAGCTAAAGAATGATCTTAAAAGAAAACAACATTTTAAGTAAAAAAGGTGAAAAAAATATCTAAAAGGGAGTTTATTAGTGCAGACTTTCATCAATGTTCATAAACAAAATAACTATGTTAGCTTCAAAATTATGTGGCACTTCTGTTTCTTTGAGTCACAATGAAAACTAAGTACATAAATCACACGCATGTGGCTGTGCGCGCGTTCGCACACTCATACACACAAGAAGAACTTCTTGCGCACACGTTAAATCCTGTTCCGCTTTTCGTAAGATAGGCCATTGTGTGCCGGTGGGAACAGATGGCATGAATTACAAAACTGCATATACACGGGAACTGGATGAAAAGAGCACATGAATGTTTATTCCATTATCCTTGATATAAAAGAATAAAATAAAATAAATAATAAAATAAACACTCACTCACACACACACCACAACAGAACACACACACACACACACACGCGCGCGCGCGCGCGCGCGCGCACGCGCATACACACACTCAAAATGACACACAACACAACATTAATACACACACACAGAGACAAAACACATACCCAACACTCAAACCACACACACACACACACACACACACACACACACACACACACACACACACACACACACACACACACACACACACACCACACACACACACACACACACACACACACACACACACACACACACACACACACACACACATGTCCAGACGCGAAAAAAACACACCCTAAAACAACTAAAAAATCAGGCTGATAGGATCTCATATCACTGCGCAGCAGCAGCAGCAGCAACAGAAACAGCAGCAGCAGCAGTAGTAACAGCAGCAGTAGCAGCAACAACAACAGTAACAGCAGCAGCAGCAGCAACAACAGCAAAGCAGCAGCAGCAGCAGCAGCAGCAGTAACAGAGCAGCAGCAGTAGCAGCAGCAGAGCAACAGCAGCAGCAGCAGGAGTCAGGGTTATAAACGCACAGCATTTTCAATAACAGGCATCATCCCTGCATCATAAACAGTCTGGCGCCATGTCACAGCCGACCCATCCGTCTGTCTTATTCCTGGATTTCCCCGCTGCTATACATCATCTCTTGCAAAAAACAAGACAACGATGCCATTTTGTTGATCCCGTTTACGAGGTTGTATCATGGCTATCATTGAACATCAGACCTATTTTTGTTGTTGTTGCTTTTTTTGCCTATCCCTTTTTGTTTTTTGTTTGGTTCATTTTTTTGTTTTGTTTTGCTGCTTAGGCTTAAGTTGTGGGGTTTACCAATGGTGAGATTCTGTTTATGTCCGTTGGATGAGGCTATAAAGCGTGTGTACATACGCGCAGAGGATTATAGCGCACAGGTTATTGCGCACAGGTTAAAATCTGTTCCGCATTAGGAAAGAGTAGGTCACTGTGCCCTGGCTGGAACGGTTGATAACATTTAAAAACCATACGCACACCAAACGGGACATAAAAGTAAATAATGATAATAGATAGATATAAAATGGCAATATATACAATCATCATCATCATTCAACATCATCATCATCAGCAGCAGCAGCAGCAGCAGCAGCAGCAGCAGCACTCAAAGTCATCGCCATTGTCATTGTTATCATACTGATAAGATAGAGGTGTTGCTTGCCTTTGAGGTAGCTTTGTTTCGACTTCGAGGATGTGACTCTACATTTTACGGTGGATGGCGATGCTGTTTTACGTTTATCAAAACCTACCGATACCAACTAAATGCAGATAAGATACGGCTGTTTTATGCCTGATTTGTAAGTGTTGAATACGACTTCGCTTTCACCTGCGTACCTTGCTTGTGTTGGCGGACTTAGGCTGGAAATAAGTTAAGATTCTATGTTAACTGCTGACAGCTTAACTTTAAATCAGACTTTCAGGTTTTCTGACTCAACACTTTAACCATGTGACTATTTCACCTCTTGACGATCGATGACAGACAGTTTATGTTGTTGTTTTTTTACTTGTAAGATTCTGGTCTTTTACAAAGTTGTTTTACAATGACAGACAGTTTACGTTGTTTTTTACTCGTAAGATTCTGGTATTTTAAAGTTGTTTTACAATGACAGACAGTTTACGTCGTTTTTTTACTCGTAAGATTCTGATCTTTTACAAAGTTATTTTCTCCTCTCTTCTTTCACAAACTGTCAGGGATATTACGAAATCAATATTCTCTAATAAACTAGTGAAATGAAAACACCGACTTCTTTCTTTGATACGTTTTCATAATGAATTTACATTTCAAATTTATCTCTTCTCTTTATCTCCCTTGAACAATCATCTATCTATCCGTATCTGGCGACCGTGGGGGCACCCCGAAGATTTGACAGCCAGTTCCCTCCATTTCTCTCTCGTTCTGCCTTTCCAAGTAATTTGTAGAGTTTTAGGCCTGTCCTTTCGCTGATGTTGTCCTCCCATCTCTTCCGTGGTCTGCCTCTTTTTCTTCTCCTGGACAGTGTCTTGCAGTATTGTTTTTCGCAAGTCATTTTGATTCGTGACATGCCTGCAACATTCAAGTTTTACAATAAACATTTTGCTATATTTTACAACTTTGCGCCGCCCTGTATACCCCTAATGTCTACGTGAAAATATTCATGACAAAACTCTTATTATCGTTTATGCCTACACTTTCCTTTCATCAGCACTTTCCCCTCCAGAAAAAAATTGATAAACTTGCAATTCCTCGACATCTTTGGTAAAGCCCACTTTAGTTCCCTGTTTCTTTGCCGTTCAATCAATGTCCAAGTCTTGGGTTGCCTCTTTGCAGTCAGCGCTTTGAGCTCTGTATTCTTTCATCAGCACTGGACTGATGGCGCTTTAAGCTTGTGATATAGCGGTGCTGAATCTCTTATTAGTCCTATACGGGTGAAACAAATCTACGCTTTCCCCGATAGAGGCGTGATACTCTATGCGTAAGCAAGCATGTGCTTAGTTTCCAGATCCTTGCAGCTAGTAACAAAAAATAAGTAGACTATTTTTCTTAATTTAAAAAGGCCAATATGTGAGGACGGTTAAATACAAATTATTAGGTTTAGAATTAGATAGTTTGCTTCAAAATGTATGCATTTTTTCCTTTTTGTTTTAAAAGTGGGTAACATGTGAGAAGGTATATGCAAATCAGCTTTAGTTTTAAGCAGTTTGTGTACAATCAGCTGCATTTGGGGGGGGGGGGGTTATAAAGGCGGGAAAATGTGAGAAAAGCCATGAGTGTTAGTTTTAGAAAGCTTGTGCCGAAACGGCTGCAATACCTGCATGAATAGAGCGTATGACTTGAATCATGTGGGTATATTAATCATGTCTAGAATCGAATCTTCGGAAATCATTTAGTATATCAGGTATGATGAGTTTTTTTTTTATCGTTCCTGGGATCAGTTTCTGCTTGGATGAACTCTTATTCGCATATGTATAAATAGAAATGTATCGATGAAGTATAACATGTCTACGATTCCATAGCTTAAGTCAGGTCAGCGTTTGCTGAAGCAGGCATAATTATACACCTTGACAGGAGAGTGATGGGCTTTGCTATGCTCATCTTCCCAAAGAGCCATGTCCTCAGAAATTCAATGCTGTGTCACAGTGCACCTTCAGAGAGTCACCAAAAGACAAGTAGGTGAAATAGAAATAGTAGGAGGAGGCGAATAATTACAAAGAAGATGAAGAGAAAGACAGAGAGTGAGAGAAAGAGTGAAAGAGAGAGAGAGAGAGAGAGAGAGAGAGAGAGAGAGAGAGAGAGAGAGAGAGAGAGAGAGAGAGAGAGAGAGAGAGAGAGAGAGAGAGAGAGAGAGAGAGAGAGAGAGAGAGGAGAGAGAGAGAGAGAGAGAGAGAGAGAGAGAGAAGAGAGAGAGAGAGAGAGAGGGAAAGACCGACATAGACAGACAGACAGAGAAAGACAGACACAGACAGAAAGGCAGAGACACAGAAGAGGGAGATCGAGGAAGAGAAAGAGAGAAGAAAGAAAGGAAAAATAACAAAACCTGACAAACACAGACACGGCAATCAATACCAGTCAAAACAAAGCATGTGCTGATTATTTTCCTACATTCCAAAATAAAGATTACCACAAAAACATGCCCCCGTCTCCATCCCCTTGAAAAAAACAAACCTTAATAAATAGACTTCATATATCATACCTTCTTCCTGGTTAAACAAAAACCAAAACAAATAGCCCTGAGACGTTATTCCGTCCATCTATTTATCTACATTTTTGCTTGCCCTTGGCCAGATCCGCAGCCATGGGTTATCATTGGAAAATAACATGATAGTGTCATAGACTACTCGACTCTTGCTATGTCGTTTCTATGGAATTTATGTGCCAAAAAAGTGACACACATCTGAAAGGTACCGCTATGTAAAAAGCTATTAGTGTATGCATACATGCGCATGTAAAAGAAAATATATTTTAAAAAAAGCTGTTAGTGTATGCACACCTACGTCTGCAGAAGAAAAGAAGAACAGGGAGGAGGTGGGTAGGGGTGGGGATAAACTTTTTGTTAGAAAGTTGTACTCGGGATATGGCAGTAGAAGTGGATTATGTTCCTGTATCTCCTGAGATATCTGGAGGAATTTTCCATCTGGCGCAATTTGTAACAGTGCCGCAATTCGACTCCCATATAATATTAAAGGTTCAAGTAAGTATATGCCGCTGGGGTGGAGGGGGGAACAGCTCAGTGGTCAGAGCGCTTGGTTTCCCAAAGTTAAAGTTAATCAGCGAGCGTGGTTACCAGTTGGATGGGTGACGGTTTGCGCGCCTTGGCTTCAGTACAGTTTCCCCAGTTCACCCAGCTGTCAATGGGTACCTGCCCTCTTTAGGGTCAGGGAAGGTAAAGCAGTGATGGAGAGGAGATGGGCGCTGCCCTTAATATGCTGGCCCCTAGAGAAGCTGAGGTTTATGATACCTTGCTCCACTACGACCACGTAGTTTATGGGACACCTTTACCTTTAACCTGGAGTGGAATTGTTCCCCTAGGTCCAACTGTCCTACGAGTCTTTGCCGGGAAAACAAACTTAGAGCAGTGTCACAGCAAGATTTTAAGGAAGAAACCAGGTCCAGTGGGGACATCTTTGTGAGGGCTGTATAATACTCTTCGAATAGCTTAAAAACTGCAGACAGATTTGGGTTATTCGAAAATAAAAATACTATTGCCTTATACGGCTGTCAGTTCTGCCCAGTGTGTATGCAGTCTGGATAGTGTTTCTCCATTGTTCACGGTTTTAGGAAACTGCAGCAGTTTTTTTATCTGTATGACTCTCTATTGTTTTGTTTAGGAAGGGTAGGCTGAATGATGTGGACGTTACACAAGTTTGAAAAGTGGAAGACTAAATTCTTTCAAATGTCACTGAGATTAAACTCTTTAAATCGACAACATCATTAAGAAAAAAAAATTCAATCCTGCTTATTTATGTTTAAAACCTCACCATTATGATGTGCATTTAACAGTACATGGTCGTTGTCATGAAAGATTTTCTGGGTTTAGCACGCGTAAAATTACCCATGGCAGCAGAAAACCCCTTCAGTTCAAAATTTCATAGAAAAACAATAAGTTGACCAAAAAACCCATAAAAACGCATGTGCACCAAAACAAACCTTGAAGACGCCATACTGAAGTAATGGCACTGCTGCCTTCCTCGCTGCAATTCCTCTTTTATACGATTTTTTACTGTTACCACTGCTGCTGCAATTGTTGCTGCTTCTACTGCCACATCCACTGCTGTTACTGCTAAGAGGATGGTCTATTTTCTGGTTTGCATGTCCCTTCTCTCTTAAATTGCGAGTCATCTACAGCCATATCTAGGACTATGGGACTCGCAAACGCTTCTGTCCCTACATCGTTGTCCGCTGGGATGTCTTTTGCCTGATAAAAGAAAATGGAATGGGGAAAAACTGTATTCTTCCTCCCCCATTACCTCAGGAGAAATAAGATGATAAATAAAAGCATGATTTTGTCCATTATGTATTCTCTTTCTTTTGAAACGGTTCAGCTTTTGTGCAACACTGTCTTTTTTCGAATATCTTTGTCTAGTTTTTTTCTTCTTTGTTGTCGTAGTTCGCTAAGAAACGAACAATTGTTGTCTGTCGTATCTATTTGAGCAAAAAAAATTAATGCGTTACATTGCCGTTGAATGAATGACAAGTCAAGCCCGGCGCGTCCAATTTTGACGCGGCTGAGAACTGTTTTATTTGAAGACTTTGTTGAAAAAAATGCAGGATAATGGACCATCAAGGCAGAAAATAGACAAGAAGATGTATGTGTGTGTGTGTGTGTGTGTGTGTGTGTGTGTGTGTGTGTGTGTGTGTGTGTGTGTGCGTGCGTGCATGCGCGCGCGCGCGCGCGCGCGCGCGCGCGCGTGTGTGTGTGTGTGTGTGTGTGTGTGTGTGTGTGTCAGTCTCTGTCCGTCTCAGTCTCTGTCTGTGTCTTTTCTTCTTTTTCTTCTTCTTCCTCCTCCTAAGTTTTTCCTTTTTCTCCTTTGTTTTTTCCTCCTTTTCCTCCTCCCTTCTCCTCCTTTATCCCTCCCCTCTCCTCCTTCTTTCTCTTCTTTACAGTCTTCTTTGCATTCTCTCTTTCTGTTTGCTCTTATTATTTGCATCCTTAACATTTTATTTTCATTTTTTGAGGTCCAATTATTTGGGAGGGAGGGTGTTCTTTATTATTATTTTCCATTTCTGTCTCCCTTCCTCCATAATTTTTGTTTCATATCTTATTTTTCTTTTCTTCTGCCTCTCTTCCTTTTTTTCAATCCCTTCTTTCCCCCTGTTTCGCTCCTTCCGTATCGTGTTGCTAATCAGTGGCTTTATACATCATCCAGGCAAAGCAGTCTTCAAAGAACTCCATTATCTTTTCAATCTCCTATCCTGTTACAAGCTCGGGACAGGAGAGGGATCGGTTTCAGCCCCCAGCTTCCAGCCTGCATGCTACACAACTACTACTGTCTGATAAATTTTCTGCAGTTCCCTTGCAACTCCCTTAAGGAGTTAGGCTGGAATCGGTTGGTTAGTTCATCTTGTGGCTTGAGAAGATTTCGCCTGAGTTGAAAATGAATTAACTGGCAAATCCATCTTTTCCCCAATACATTAATCCTGTCATTTACGCTGTATTTTCTCTTTCTTTTTTTTTCTTTTTTTTTTTGGGGGGGGGAGGGGGTGGGAGGCGTAGGAAATCAGTCTCTAACATTTCGTTTGCAGTTTTTTGGTTAAGGGTTAGATACGGGAAAATCCTGAGGTTTAGGCCCTAGTTCAGTCAAGTTTAGCCTTTTCCGTATTGGATGTTTATATCGCATGGATGGATGGATGGATGGATGGATGGATGGGTGGACGGATGGGTGTGTGGGTGGACGGATGGGTGTGTGGGTGGATGGAGGTACAGATGGATGGATGAATGATTGATGGACAGATAGATGATAGATTTATAGAAAGGTAGTGTAGAGGAGGGATGGGTAATAGATGAATGTTAGATATTTCATTCTGGAAAAACAACCCGCGAAAAATTGACTGAACAAATACCTGATTAAATCGATGAACGAATGAATAAGAAAGTGAATCATTAACTAATTGAATGAATAAATTAGTGAGGAGCATATTATACAGTCTTGTTTTGAGACTATACCTGTAACAATATATTTTTTTTCAGTTGTCAATATTATAGTCAGTTGAGGCTAACAATAAATCTGAACTGGCAAAACTGAAACACAAAAATATGAACTGCAGCATGGCAGGGCGTTTCTGGTTAGTGGTCAGATGGCGTC
>CM060330.1:49787456-49789956 GCA_030674155.1 Stramonita haemastoma
CTCGCTTTTTAAGATTTCTGTTTGACGATCTGGCTCATTTGTTTCTTCCTGTTAAGTGCAGTGGTGTGGTTTTGTTTTTATTTTTAATTTTTCGACGGTTGCTTTCCTTTCTTTGTTTTTATCTGTTATTTCCTATGTTTTATTGGTCACTTTACTTTAGGTACAGTTTTCGATCTATCATAATCTTTTGATCGGTGCATATCGTTATTGTTCGTTCGAGATAATTTTTCTCCTGGAGTTTACATCAGTGCTGACTTCAATCCCACAAAAGTCCTTTGGATGAGACTATAAACCGAGGCCCCGTGTGCAAACGCACGCAGAACATCTTGCGCGCACGTAAAATTATGTTCCGCTTTTCGTAAGGGTAGGCCATCGTGTGCCGGTGGAAACAGATGACAAGATTTACTAATTGCATACACACGGGCACTGGATGTAAAAAAGCACATGAGTACTTATTCCATTACCCTTGATACAAAAGAAGAGAGAGAGAGAGAGGAGAGAGAGAGAGAGAGAGAGAGAGAGAGAGAGAGAGAGAGAGAGAGAGAGAGAGAGAGAGAGAGAGAGAGAGAGAGAGAGAGAGAGAGAGAGAGAGAGAGAGAGAGAGAGAGGAGAGAGAGAGAGAGAGAGAGAGAGAGAGAGTTCACATAAGCCTTAGGCTGTTGTATTTTTGTTCTTTTATGTTAGCTGCATGGTCTTTTTTGTTTTTTTTGTTTTGTTTTGTTTTGCCTTTTTTGTTCTTCGGGTAGGATTTCATGTTTTGCTAATGGTGATATTTTGCTTTTTTATTGTAATTTTCCATTTTGGGGATAATGGATTATTGTATTCTCGTGCATTTTTTTAAAAATCCAGTCTCCGGGTGTATGAGGTTTTATAACGTTTGTGATCCATTCCTATCGGCACACATCGGCTTACACTTCCGTAAAGCTTTGCTTCAAGATGCAGGCTTAAAAAAAGCTTTGTTCAGATTTTGTGTTATCACTTAATGCTGTACAAAGCAAGTTTTTTCTTGTCACTTTTCTTTTTATTTTTGTTCTGCTTGACATTTTCTGTGACACATATGTTCTGATGTTTATTAGAGCAATCGGACCCAACGAATCAGAGACAATATTCTGTTATTGCATAATAATAAATGAAAATGAGATTATGTCATTATGCTGCTTTAGAATTAGTACATATGCTTTGATACTACTCAACAAGGCTGTGCTCTACACTTCTGTATATCAGAATCAAAGGGGCCCCGAGAGATACGGACACCTGCAGTGTTGGTCAGATGTTTTTAGAGACACTCAAACTCGTATCTATAAAGGGTACGAAGCCTAACTGTGTTGTCCTAGTCTTCCTATAAGTCCATAGCAAACTCACTCTGATGTTGGATAAAGCAGGAATCGAAAAGATCCTTAATTAAGATCCTATGGTATTTGCAACTTTCTTATCCATAACCCAAGGCGCTAACCATTGCGATAAAGCGGCTTCTTAAAGGAATTTCTAATTTCTACATTAGCGCTTTCGGGAGGCCTTGATACACTGTACCGACCTCTTCGGACAGTGTCATCAATGGGGAAGAAGAATTCAGCGGAGTTTATCTATTCACAGGTACAAGTGCATGCTGGGCAAGTTTTTGTTTCATTACAAACCGAATGCTGAGATGAATTGTTGGATGTGTAATGGCTTCTGCTGGTATGTGTACTATTATCCTGTTGACAGAAACTACATCTTTTTAACTTGCATTATTAAAAAGAAAACTTTGTTCATTTGCTTGCGAACTGAAGCTACGAGAATAAAGGCACTAGCAGGTCTACATTTGTATTTTGACCTGTAAGATAATACAAACTACAATCGTTAACTCAACTGAATGCTGCTGCTAAAATTCGAACTCTTTACTTCCTGGGACAAAAAAACAAAAAAGATATTGAAGTGAAAGACACTTCACCCAGCCACATAAGGTCCATTGATGACGCCAACAAACAACAAAAAACCAGACTACAATGGAGACAGACACAACAAAGACACTCTCTCTACCCATGGCGGGGAATAACTGATGGCTTTAATGCCGGTTCATCACCATCACAATGCAGCCTCTGTGTAGCATATTGCAGCATGGCTTGTATTGTTCATTATTTTGTCTGGTCTTTTTTTGTTGTTGTTTTTTTGCTCCCTTAGTGTTTTGTTTCCTTTTGCTTGCCACTGGCAAGTTAACATGGCTGGCTGTCAGTTTCTGCTTGTCTCTGTGTGTTTGTTTGTCTGTCTGTGTGTCTGCATCTCTCTCCTCTCTCTCTCTCTCTCTCTCTCTCTCTCTCTCTCTCTCTCTCTCTCTCTCTCTCTCTCTCTCTCTCTCTCTCTCTCTCTCTCTCTCTCTTTGTGTGTCTCTCTCTTTGTGTGTCTCTCTCTGTGTCTTTGTCTGTCTGTCTGTCTGTCTGTCTGTCTGTCTGTCTGTCTGTCTGTCTGTCTGTCTGTCTGTCTGTCTGTCTGTCTGTCTGTCTGTCTCTCTCTCTCTCTCTCT